>LOEQ01005401.1:49098-91680 GCA_001685075.1 Bramus lutescens
GAGAGAGAGAGAGAGAGAGAGAGAGAGAGAGAGAGAGAGAGAGAGAGGCTGGGACAGGTGAAGGAAACCAGGGGGCAGGTTCTTATATGAATATCCATCTCCTCCACAGGATTCTGAGTTTAATCAGCAGTTATGGCATCTCCATAGTGTTAATTGCATAGAATGGACCTGTCTCAGAAATGAGGGAAGAGGGCAGGCAAGGATAGAGTTACATAATTTGAACCATATGCTGTTTGAACCACAGAGGGATTCAGAAAGCCAGCTACTTATTTTATGGACAAGGTGGCCTGGATTCAATGATCAGCTCATGTTCACACAGGGAAACTGCCTCTGACTCTCTTGAATCTAGAATTGATTGTGTGCCGTGATTTGCCCAATAAGATTGATGAAAGAAAGACCAAAGGGGAGAGGGAAAGATTGCATCAAAGTCATTGTTTATTGCTCAAGCATGGTTTAATTAGTGAAAAAATGTTGGGTTCTAATTATAAAATGCAGTATCCCACTTCTTTCATTTTTGGTTACTTTTTACATGATGCCTAGAGCCTGCCACTGGGATTGTTTCTTCTCTGAATTCCTGAGAGAACTTTAATTGAGCACTTGTAGCCTGATTCCAGTCATCCCCCAGTTTCCTGTATAATTCAGTCCACTGTGATCATATTGATTCTACCGCGAAAGAAAAAAAGTGGAACTGTATACCTGGCTCTCTCTTCTTTGTGTGACTTGCTAAATCACACAAAGCTTATGGTAGTGAGAGGCATACAGTTGCATTTAGCACCATAGAGAAGGCCACAGCTCCTGTCACTTTCCTGGGAGTCTCCTTTGTTGATCAAATGATTCTTCATCATTTCAGGATCCCTACCATTCACAGAATCAATAGACAAGCCAATAAGAAAATATAGTTTGAACATATTTATTTTATTTTTTATTGTATGTGTGTGTGTTCATGCATGCATGTTTGTGCCACATTTGTGCAGAAGCCCACATAGGCCAGAAAAGAGTTTCAGGCAGTTGTGAACTACCCAGTGTGAGCTTGGAACCAAACTGGAGTTCTCCTCAAGAACACTGTACAATTCTGCAAGAATATCGTACACTATTCTGCAGGAGCATTGTACACTATTTTGAGACATCTCTCTAGCTCAAATAACACATTTTTAGTATTAAACAGTAATGAATAGGCAAATATACTTTTAGCAATGAATGAATGTATTACTTGAAGCATTCTTTATTTTATTATTATATTCATATTAATACACATCTGTTTGTTTGTCAGGCAGTTTCATAACAGAGATCAAACCCAGTGCTTTATGTATGCCAGGCAATTTCCCTACCATTGAACTGTGTACATCCTCAGCCTACTTTGAACCTTTTTATTCAAAGACAGGCTCCACTGTGGCCCAGGCAGTCCTGGAACATGTATCGCCTTGCCTCCATCCATCCACTAGCTGAGAAAACTGACCTTCCCTTGCTTCTGATTGGGAGTTCCTTAATTCTGCTCCACGTGCTTTGCACACTGGTGCATGGGTCGAAGGGGTAAAGAAGAGACTGACTCCTTGACCAGGGAAGTCAGTGCTCGAAGGTTTTCTAAGCTCTTAATTTTAAATTCCCTATAGTGAAGCGCAAGGGATCCAGGACATATGGGAAGACTTGAGTTTAATTGTTAGAACGCCGCTCTGCCAGACGGCTTCTTCTCTCTAATCTGCATTGGGTAGCGCTTGTGTGCATTAGGTAATATATGTAATGTTTCTCACTCCGATCCAATTTTTGTGTGTTTGGCAGTAGCCCAGCTTCCATGGACAAGGGGCAGGGGA
Organism: Bramus lutescens; assembly: GCA_001685075.1. Taxonomy (NCBI): domain Eukaryota; kingdom Metazoa; phylum Chordata; class Mammalia; order Rodentia; family Cricetidae; genus Bramus; species Bramus lutescens. Next base: position 50,907 of record LOEQ01005401.1, read on the forward strand.
GATCATAAATCTGCCATCATGGAGCCCAGAAGCTGTATTGCTACATTAGATTGTATGCTTGTGTGAAGACTCCAAAATGCTTGTGAAGCAATACCGTCTCTTCCCTGAAAGTCTCTCAGGGACCAAATTAATGTATCTCATATTGTATTGATTGGAGCCAATAAGTGCCTAAATGATTTGATGCGAGACAGAGAAATTGTGCAGGCAAGAGGGGTTAGGAGCAGCGTTGGAAGAAGTATGTGGTTTAATTACTGTCTGAATTTCGCCAATCTACCTCCCCTCTTAGGAATTTAACAAATAGGCCTAAGTGCACTTTAGCTGTTCTTGACAGCTGTTAAAATGATATCAGCCCTTGATGAAGGAAATCTGGGAGGCTTGGGTACGGTGGGAGCAGCAAACCACAGGGAGCTGCTTTTCAGCCCCCAAAACGAGCAGCAAAAAATACTGCATGAGCCTTTTAATGCTGATCTGCGGCGAACAGAGATTTACCTAGCCGTTCTGCCTCCACTCTCAATGAAACCAGCTCCATCTTTGATCCAGGGCTGGTCCCACATTGACATCTGCCTTTCTAATGATGTTGAGTCCAAACCAGGTCTGAACTTAAACGTGGATGTTGAATGGGCAGACACTTTATGTACCTGATCGGTTTGATTATCTACTTCCTTAATTTTGTGCATGTGCACACACATGAGCACATGCACAAATACACACACACACACACAAACACACACACACACACACACACACACACACAAAATCCTTGATGTGAAGCTGCTTTTACAGTTCTTAGAAAAAATACATTTTGCTAGNACACACACACACACACACACACACACACACACACTATGGAATGAACCCAGGGCCTTGTGGAAACTTTCTGTCACTGAACTGCTTTGCTAGCTCTTGATTTAGTGGTCTTTTAGGAAGCTCTTTCAAGGAAACGAGAGATGGGTATTCTTGCAGTTTTTTGATTTTGTTTTTCTTTCTTTTTTTTTTTTTTAATAGAAAAGACAGCTAAACCCATGGCTGAAATTTGATGTCAAGCCTGGCACCAGGAAGACAAATGTTGTGTATCTGAGAGTGTTTTGATTGCATCAATAATTCAAAGAAAGCACTGTCCACTTAATCTCCTTTCCCCTTCTCCACCAGGAAGGGTCCCAGTTTCAGCCCGCAGTCCTGAAGCTATCATTTCCTCAGCTCTGTTTGAAATACATTATTCTGTTTCCCGAAACGTTTATAGTTGCTACTGACCAAATTGTATGCACACCATTTGCTCTCTGAAACAGATGAAAATCCGCTTTAGACAGCAGACACGGGCGAGGCGTTATCAAATCAGAGTTCCAAACTGAACCTGAATTTCACTTTACGAGTCCAGGAGTCTGATGTGGCATGCAAGCTCTGTTTCTTTGTGTTTACTGGAAAGTATTTAAAATACAAACTGGAGAGATGGCTCAGGAGAAAAGGCCACAAGTTTGATAACCTGACTTTAGTTCCTAGAACATGCGTGAAATATGGGAGGGTTTGGAGGGAGGCTAGGGAGGGTATGTAATGTTATTGTATTATGACTTCAAAAAATAAGAGAAAGTCATTTTTAAATTTTTTCCTTTTATTAAATATGGAGGTTTTCCTCATGCAATATAATTTCTATATAATTTCCCTTCTCTCTACCCCTCCCAGTCCCTTTCCACCTCCTCTCCCATCCAGATTCATTCCCTTTCTGTCTCTTATTAGAAAAGAATTTTTTTAGGATATTACAACCAAGAATAATAAAATAAAATATAGTAATATAAAACAGAAGCCATCGTATTGAAGTTGAACAAGACAGGCCGACCACGGGTTCACACATTCAGAACTCTCACTAAAGTCCTAAATGGAAAACCACAACCTATCTGAAGTGGACTTGGTGAAGACTATGTAGGCCCTGTGCTGGCTGCTTCAGTTTCTTGGGCCTCATATGAGCTATGTACAGTTGATTTTGAAGGCCTTGCTTTCCTGGTGTCCTTTGTCCCTTTTGTCTCCTGCTTCTTTCTGCCTCTCCTAACAAGGGAGTCCCTGAGCTCTGATGGGAGGAGTTTGATGGAGACATCTCTTAAAGAGCTATGTGTCTCCCTCCTTCCCCCTCCCTCCCTCCCCCCTCTTTCTCTCTCTATTTCCATAAGTCGTATCTGGCTGTGGGTCTCTGCATCTGTTCCCATGTGCTACTGGAGGAAGCTTCTTTGTTTATGTCTGAATAAGGCACTGACCTATGAGTATGAGAAAATATTTCTAAAGTTACATGTCATTAATGTACATTTGTAACCACCATGTTCCGTGGAGAGATGGAAGGTGGAGACAGGAGAGTGCCCAGGAACTTACAGGCCAGCTAGCTTGGTATATGCAGGGGGAAATGAGCCACCCTATATCGATATGCTATAGGTGAGGGCTGATAATCAAGTTGTCCTCTGACCTCCAAAAGTTTATTGCAGTATATAGGTACCTGTAGATAGATGGACACACACACACATGCACAAACACACACACTCACACACTCATACATACATACACATAGAAACATAGTCACAGTTTTTAAATCATATATGTACTTCTGGATGTTTCTGTGTATGTCTGTATCCTCAGTGCTGGGGAGGTAAGGACAGGTAGATCACTGAAGTTCATTAACCAGCCAGTGTAACTGAACTAATGAGCTTCAGGTTCAGTAAAAGACCCTGTCTAACAAAACTAAAAATCAGAGAGCAATCAAGGAAAGACACCAGACATTGACTTCTGGCCTCCATACACAAATGCACAAATATTCATGGCATTCAAATGCACACACATTCATGGCATTCAAATGCACATGTGCGTAGAAAAATGCACATAACACACATGAAAGACCCACATAGATTCTTGTGTGTGTATACAAACATGTGTGTTTAATTATTATCTACTCCCCCATGTGTGTGCACTTGTGTGGGTGCATGCATGAGAGAGAGAGAGAGAGAGAGAGAGAGAGAGAGAGAATGCACCCTGTTGTATACTGGACCATCACATCATCTGGAGACCTGGTGACATGTCTGTTCTTTGCTATTGTGGTGTGTAATAGGCTTAATGATATCTGAAAATTCTCAAGCCAGTCGTCTTGTTGTGGGAACTTGAAGGGGCAGACTCTGATGGAAAAGCTACTCATTTTCTCACTCTAGATCGGCTTAGATTTCGTAACTCAACAACACATACTTATCTGCTTCTCTTCACCCACCCCTACAAAGAAATTGTCAAATTATCAGAAAACACATAGGAAAACGGAGTCTGGTTTTTGCCTTTGTCAAGCTTTCCTGACCCTCTCCACACTGCTCCCTTCGGAAGTGTATTTATAGCACAGAAATCTAAGCTTCTGGACTTACCTTGATAATTGGTCCCCTTGTTGATGGCCTTGGGGCACATGGGAGACCCTTCAATGATCCAAGTGTATTCAATTAGTTATAATGTCAAGGACATCTTCTTGCACCCTAATTCTCTGAGAACCACCCTGTAGAATACATGGCATTCCTAAATAAACCACAGTTCTTTGATTTCCTGGCCATTTGAAAATAAGAAACTTTGATATGACCCTCTTGCTTTCACATTGACGTAAGCAACCATACTAAGTTCCTCTTGTTTAGACAAATGGTGAAATAATGCTAGACTTCTTAATTCTTTTTCCACAGTGACCCCCTTTCCTCTCTTTGGACATGCATGCATTTGCATATATATGAATGTTGATATCAGTCTACCTGTCTACCTATCATTAAATACCCATGGGACAAGGGGAGTGGCTCAGTAGATGAAGTACTTGCCTTACAAATGTAAAGACATGAGTTTGAATCCTAACAACATGTGTAAAACTAGACATAGTAGCACCTATCTACAATTTCAGTGTTCCTATGGCAAAGTGAGGGGCAGAGACAAGATAACTTCACAGGTCAGCTAGCTTGGTGTATGGGACTCTGTCTGAAATAAGGTAAAAGGTGTTTTTCCTCTGACTTCTGACCCTGCACCTGCACTCACACACATAAGCATGCCCACACATCAAACACACATCCTTGCAAAGGTTTAAAAAAATACTTATGAAGATCTCTCTCTCTCTCTCTCTCTCTCTCTCTCTCTCTCTCTGATATTGGTCAGTGAAACATAAAAGGCCATGTATTTTTCTTGGTAGCAAATGTTTATGTATGACACCAACAAACCTGTATGGTGCCAGAGATGGTGAAAACTGATTTGCAGGAAGAGGAGGATAGAGAGTGGGGCCCAAGCTGTTGTAAGAGCCCGCTTGTTTGTTCCTGGCTGCCCAGACTCGAAATAACCACACAGAATCTGTATTAATTAAATCACTGCTTGGCCTATTAGCTCTAGCTTCTTATTGGCTAGCTATTACATCTTAATTTAACCCATTTCTATTAATCTGTGTATTGCCACATAGCTGTGGCTTACCRGCAAGGTTCTGTCCAGCATCTGTCTCTGGCAGGACTACATGGCTTCTCCTTGACTCTGCTTACTCCCGCTCTCTATATATCTCTTCCAGCCTGGCTATGTTCTGCTAAGCCATGGTCTGAAAGCAGCTTCTTTATTCATTAACCAACAAAAGCTACACATAGATAGAAGGACCTCACACAGCACCAGGCAGCCCTACTCTAAGAACTGGTATGTGGTGAGACAAGGACTCACTCCTTACTTCATATTTTATAAAAATTGTAGTTTGGAATGGTTGAGCATCTTCTAGGTGGGTGAGATAGGGTCCATCACTAAATAATCACTGCTGTCCTCTGCATGGATGGTGGTATGATCAGCAGTTACAGGATGATGCTCAGGAGCTGAGAGTCAAATACCTAAGTCATAGACTGGAATGACATACAGTGTCTGTGTTCCTCAAGAATTCCTTGAGCCGGGGATAAAGCTCAGTGGGGGAGTAGGTGCCCTGGCTTCAATCTCCATCATTTCGGACTTTTGAAAGCCTTAGACCATTGCTCAGTATATAATTAGGACTCCTTTGTATGTTTCAGATGTCTTCAGCAGGTTACATATGCAAATAGTTAGGTGTGACTATATTTATGAGTAAAAAGGAGACACATGAAAAATGAGAAACACAGACTGTCTCATTGGCTGTTTTGCTTGCGAACTCTCAGCTCTCCACAGTTCACATTACTTTGAGCTGACATAGAATGCAGAATGATCTGGGGATTTCTTCCTCCCAAATTAAATAGTCATGTGTTCTCAGAGTTAGCTAGGGCTTTTAAATCCCAGAGATATGGGGCTCATTTCTTTTTCTATTGAAACAAAACTCTATGGATAGTAAGTTTAAATTTCTTGAATGAGTTCGTTTAATAGATCTGAAGTGGTCTCAGCCAAACCTACAACTTAAAGATACAGTTGGATCCTTCACTGGAGATAGGTTCAACTTTCAAGAGAGAAGTGGGTGCTGATCAGAGTTCATGTGCACAGAAGAAATCATTGCACCAGCAATCAGTTTTAAGTTAATGTTAACAATTATAATGTGTATCTTTTAATTGTTGAATTCTGAATAGCTTCCCAATGTCTCACTGAGTTTAATGCATATGCAAATTACAAGGCCAAGAAATGCAAGATGCAAAAGATAGAATTCGTTTTGCAACTATCCCATAATCATTGCTTAATTTTTCAAAGGTCTTTCTCTGCGTCAGGGTATTGTTCAATTTCCTGATACTGAGCAGAAGACTACTTTTGGTTAATGATCAGTATAAATCTTGGGGTAGAACTTAATTGAAAACTAACTTTGTCATTTTTGCATTGGTAAGCTACTCAGTTCCCTTTTTCTCTTAGGTATGGCTTCCTCCTCTCTAAGCACAAATAGCTTGTTTTCTAACAGGAGCAGAAAGTGTTCTCTGAGCAGCCTTTTAAGTGTCTGAGAATTGTGTGTTATCATGCAAACTCTCGCATGAGGAAATCAGTTCCAGCTCTGATACCCATTTGATATTGTATTTCATTTTTTAAAAGAAGATTTATTTTATTTTTATTTATGTATATGCCTGGGTGTTGTGTCTGAGTATGATGAATGAAGGAACCCACAGGGTCAGAGGATGGTGGCAGTTTCACTCAAGCTGGAGCTATAGGCATTTGTGAGCCTCCAACACAGGTTCTAGGAATCAAATCAGGTCCTCCTCAAAGGCACGAAACTCTCCTGGCTGCTGAGTCATCTTTCCAGCCCCCATTACTGTATTTCTTAATCATCCCCACAAAGCCTACTGGTTCTCCAAGGGGGAAAAAAAATCTTCTCTGGAGAGAATAGATGCTTCTCCATTTTTAGGAAATGCTCAGGTTTAGAAGAGCATATGGAACTGAGAATCATATGTGCATATTGTAGTGGCCCTAAAATAACATATCTTGAAGCTGTGAGCGTTTATGGAATAGTTCATGTGAAATGTCAGTGATGAAGCCAGTGCAGCTGGCTGATTAATACAGTTTGAACCGCAAGGAGCGTGGGGCGAGATGGGCTTAGGGAGGAGTGGAGGTGGAGGCACTGGTGTGTCTGAGCCCTTCTGAAGCTCTGCTCTCTAAGAAAATGCATTGCTCACTTATGCCACACATTTGGTTTTGTTTCTTTGCTTTTGTTTTTGTACACATAGTGAAGTCTGCAATAAGTTTAAGAAAAACTGCTTGCATGAAAGTATTTTTTAGCATTTATAAACTGGGTTAAGGCCTCTGGCACCAACAAAACACAAGAAACTCTTACCTCACTTCACAATTACTAAGTATGAAGAATGTAATTCACTTAATGCACTTTGGGGGCGGGGAATCCACGAAATGGACATGTCCTGCCTACGCCTACTAGCTTTATGAATAGAACTGCTTTGGGTAAGAATGGACACGGGCCAGTTCTTCCAGATGCTTAAGAAAACCACAAAGCTTCAATTGTGGTTTCTGAGAGTATTGGTTGATAGTTTTGTTGGCTTTTGGGGGCCTGTGTGATGGTCATGAGGAGAACTAACACTCCGACATGTTCCTGCTTCCCTTTTGGACATGTAACTTTTCCTAGCATATGAACTGCTTTGGTTTTGTATACACCAGAGCTACATTTTATTTATTTTGTGTGTGTGTTCTGGGTGTATAAGTATACATGTGTGTGTAGGTGTACATTCATACACATGTTTCCTTGTGTATGTGAAGGCCATAGGTCAACCTTGGTTGCCATTTCCCAGGTACAGTCCACTTTTTTTGTTTGTTTGGTTGGTTGGTTGGTTTGTTTGTTTGTTTGTTTGTTTGTTTGACAGAGTCCCTCTAAAGCTTGCTGATTCATTAGGCTGGCTGGCCTGTGAGCCCAAGGGGTCTTCCTGTCTCTGCCTCCCCAGTGCTTGATTAAGGCATGTAATGTGTAGATGCTGGTTGCTGAACTCAGGTCAAGTTTGTACAATCAACACTTTACTTACCACACTGTCCTATCCCTGCTTGTCTTAAAGCTAGATTTTGATCTTAGCCCTCTGAAAGCATCCACAGCCCGAGAAGCCCGTAAATTCAAAAGAACCAAATGTAATCTGTCACTCAGGCTAGTTTTAGCCATATTCAGTCCATAGCAAATGGACCCAGTCTTCAGCAATACAGCACATAACTTGTGGGAAATAACTCAGCTAGTAGGGTGCCTGCCTGGGTTCAAATGGCAGAACCACATAAATCAGTAGTGCACACCTCTAATCCTAGCGCTCAGAAGATGGCAACAAGAGGATCACCAGCTTAGGGTCATTGTCTACTATGAGGTTGAATGGCAGCCTGGCCTACATGAGATATTGTCTGCAAAACATAAATGTAATATGCAAATGGCTATTGAAGAAATCCTGTCTGCGGCCTGAGGCATGAAGCTGTAGCAAACTCTGCACCATTTTAGTTCAGGTCCATTGGCTTTGGTGGGTCTTGCCTGGCCTTCATAAAACTGTCAAAGTAAAACTCAGCAAAGGCGGAGTAAATAGACAACCACACCAGTGCCATAGCTTTTGGCTTCTTTGCCTCCTTTATGGACATTTTTATTTATTTTATTATTGTATGGATTTATGTACACACATGTGTATGTGTGTGTGTGTGTGAGTGTGTGTGTGTGTGTGTGTGTGTGGACACCTGCACATGCATGACACGGCATGTGTGCTCATCAGAGGACAACTGCAGCTGGAAGCTCTGCCTTGACCACATGTGTCTTGGGGATGGAGCCAAGGCTGTCAAGTTAGGTCACAAGCACCTTTAATTGTTATTCCATCTCGCTGCTTCCCTTAGTATTATTTTTTTAATTGTGCATGTATCATGTGAAAACATTCCATCAGACACCTGATGAGATCAGAAGCATCTGAAAATGAGAAAATCTTTCGCCCTAGTGAAAAGTCCACAGGCCTTTTGAGAAACCCTGCAGATCACTAACACATGGCCCTCAGAACTATCGACTCTGGGCTGAGCACAAGAGAGGATTGATCAATGCGGCAGGCTCACATTAATTGTGAAATAGAAAGGAACGGTGCGATCAATGGTGGGATGAAAGTCCGCCCAACGTTGCCACATCCAGCTAATCCGATAATGAAGAAGCTGATGTATAGCATATTGGAATTCTACCGTCTGGGCAGTTGTCACCGTAAAGAATATCCTGCAATTATGGGGAAAAATTGAGCAGGCAGCAGTTGGGCCAACATAATCAGCCTGATGCCATAGTAGTTTTCCTGATTAAACACTAAATTAAGTGGCACTCTGCTCTGTAACCTGCCTGCGTTATGAAAAATAATCCAACAGCTAATGGGGAAAAGTTTGTATTTTAATCAAAGCAAACTATGAATATTAAAATATTCCTAGGCTATTTTTGTGTCGTTTAACTGTGAACATGTTTAACAATTTATAAATGATTCTTGCCATTGGCTGCTAGGGAAAAGGGTCCCATGCTATATTGGGAGGTGAGGTTCCTGTGTGAAAATCAATTAGACTTGATACAAACTCAAAGAACTCTTTAGGGGGAAAAGGGGAAAAGGAAGGAGGGAGGGAGGGGTGAATTAAGAGGCCCTGGGAGGATTAAAATTTAGTTAACTTCTGTTACAGTTTGCCTAAAGGCATCAACTCTTTTCTTTGCTGAAAAGCACATAATCATTCCAAGAGGAAAAAGCTTAATAAGTCAAGAATAAGACACAGGTCCCTTATACACGTACATCATAATTAAGTTCTGTAGCTCAAAGCCGTGGCTGACCTATCACTACACAACAAGTTCTCCAGCAACAAGAGAGCTGGTGTTTAGAGACAGAGAAAGAAAGAATTTGTACTGTGAGCATTAAACCTTCAGGAAGGACACTCACTAGTGAGGTGTGGTGACTTCTCTGTCTGTTAGTGAGTGAGATCTCATGGAGGAAGTGCTGGTCTCCACCAATACTCCCAAAGCCTGGTCACTGGAAAAAGACAGGAAGTAATGAATGCTTTCATCTTTTCAAAAGTTTATTTATTTTTTTTAATGTTTGTTTATCAACGTGCACCCCTGCATCTCTGAATGAAGGTTGCATGTCAACCCCAGGTAGCTTTCCTCAGTTGCTTTCTGCCTTGCTATATGAAACAGCATCTCTTTCTGGGACCAATAGTTTACCAGCTAGGCTAGGCTGACTGGTGAGCCAGAGGGATCTGCCTGTCTCTCGCTTCTCAGCGTTAGGGTGATAAGATTGGAAGGACGTGCCCAGCCTTCCCCATGATTGGTGGGCATTGAACTCAGATCTTCATACGTATGCCAGAAGCCCTTGGCTGACAGAGATGTCTCTCAAACCTCTTGGATCACCATTCTTGACAAAAGAGGCCCAAAGCATCCTCTCCTCAGTGAGAACTGAAAGACGACACTGGGCGGGTAGGGACATCTCCTAGCTTCCTGCCTCTGTTTTGATTTGATTATTTTTAATTCAAGATAATTTGTGGCCTTGCCTTTTCAATGAAAGCCAATTCTCTTTTTCTGAGGGGTGGTAACTAAAAAAAGGAGAGAAGACACGCAAGCATTGTGTGAAGGTGAAAAACCAAATGCTCAGCTGGACATGTGGTACACTCCTGCAGTCCAGTTCTTCAGGATCCAAGGTGGGAGAATCAGGAGTTCAAGGCCAGCCTGGGCCACATGAGACGATGTCTCAGAAAAAAAAAGGTCAGATTCTGCATTATCTATATTAATTTTTATTAACAGTCCTTCATAGATCCATTGCTCTGTGTCAGGCCTAGTTCCAAGAATAATGATGCAAGTAATCCATGGTAATTATTTTACCATTCTACAAACATGCAATTCCCTCATATTTCCCATTTTTCTGAGGAAAAGCTAAGCCCAGAGACCTTCTTCACTGTGTGGCAGACGGAGTTAGCTGGAGTGTCCTCCCCAAGAAGTTTGTTTCTGCTGTCATGGCCCTGGCGGGGGAGGGGCATTGCAGCTTGTCAGCTTCAGCTTCCCAAGCTTGCATTTCATTTGCTTCTGGAGTCTTGGCAGCAACTTCTCCTCTACCCTCTATCCAGGATGTGATTTTTCTATAGGGGGGAAATTGCTACAAAATGACACACTCTCTTGTTAAAGGGATTAGCCACCTATGTTTCATTCATCTTTAGACAGACCTTTCTCTAAACTGATTAATTCAGAGGTGATGATAGTTGGGCATATGGTCTGAGTCAGGGCTCATGGCTCAAACCACCCATTCATTCCAAACTCCAGAAAAAAAAATACTTGGATGTCTGTTCTAGTCATCTGAACTCACCAACTAACAGCAGCCTGACAGTTCACCCAGGCCAAGATCTAGATCTATCTTCCTCTGGTCTGTGTTGTTAGAGCATAACACCCGTAGCTGAGAATTTTATAAAGAAAAGAAATTTGGTGATGGGCTTGAAATTTCAGAGGATAATATTTTAGGCTCATGTAGTCTCATGGGTGAGGGCCTTCTGGCTCCTTTACAACATTACAGTGACAGAAGATCACTGTAGTACCAGAAGGAGGAACATTAGTCGTAAAAGAGAATCAGGCGTCAGTCTTGCCCTTCATAGACCATCTCTATACTGGGAGTTACCTGGTGCCCTGGAGTGACTACGTTAGTTCCTTCTGATGGCAGTGCCTTCAAGGGCATACGCACCCTCTGCTGTACAGAGGTACTAAGGACCCACCACACTACAGTCTAAGCTTTTAACACATGGACTTTGGTGGAGGACATAAGCTCAACATCCTTCATTGAATTGGTTCCATGTCCTAGATTTACTCATCTACGCCTCTGTAAGACAACGTGGGTCCCAAGTGTCACAATCTTGGTAGCTGTGGATGAGGTCGTATCACTATTAATGGATAAGGGGTTGACAGTGAGGTCAGTTCAACCCTCCCCCTTCTCCCTTTCATTATAGAACATGATTCTTCTCTATCCCCTGTAATGTCTGGGACCAGGCCAGGATGTCAGAAGGCAAATGACCTTCACTCTCCTGATCTGGACAGTCCCATCTGCCTATTGGAGAAGACAGTATGTCTGTAAGGAGACGGGAGCACTTTTCTGGGTATGGTCTTCTCTTTGGACAGTGGGACTGTATGAAACCTAACCGGCATACAGAGAAGAGTGGTCATGAAGAACCTTCTTCCTTCATTTTGTCTTGTTCACTAAGTAGGTCACGAAGTTGTTGCCTCACAAATGTGGCCCAGGTCAGCCATGTGAGTTCAGATCTGGAGAGGAACAGAGACAATCCCAGCACTGTAAACAGTGCTGCCTTTCAAAAACAGGAGGCTGGTGGCTAACTTTGCAATCCATGGAAACCTGAGCCAGCTGGGCAGGAGGAGAAACTCCATGCTTACCACTCTCAATAAAACGATATCTTCTTGAGCCATGAGAACAGGCACTAAGGATGTGGGACTTATAGAGACAGCATCTATTTTCCACAAGTCAGAAGACTTGACAATCTGGGCTTTCCAGGTTGGTTCTCTTTTGCTGGTCTAGAGATGGATTACTTCCTGAGGAGTAATCAGATGGCCTTTGCTTGGTGTGTGTGTGTGTGTGTGTGTGTGTGTGTGTGTGTGTTTGTGTGTGCTTTCATGCGTGCATGTGTTTGTGTATATGTGTGTACATGTGTGTATGCACATGCACTTGTGTGTGCATGCATGTGTGCATGTGTCTGTGTGTACATGTGTGCATGCACTTCTATGTGTGTGTGTGTGTGTGCACTGAGAGAGAGTGAGCATTCCCTTTTTTCTCTTCTCATAAGGTACCCTCTTCAATTGCTTCCAATTGGAGCTTAAAGTTTAGATTATTGATAAAATTTGGGAAAGGGGTTGTATTCTTCAGTCCTCAGCAACTAATAGGCTGCTCTAAGAAGATATGTAAAGTCTGCAGGAGACAGTGCACAAGAATGTAAAGCTTCCTAGGGACTGGAGACACCAATTATACTTCACAGTTTATTTCTAATTCAGTTTTCACATTTACCCCTTGATTACCCGAAAGTAGGAAACTTGACAGTGTGAAATGTGCAAACTAGAGAAAAGGCTTTAGGCTTTGGGAGCCCAGATCTGACACCCACTGGCTTTGTGACTAAGAACAAGTCATTTCCTTATGGAAGCTTCAATTCTTTTATCAAAAAGACTAGAGTAAAATTGCTTCCAACTCACATGGGGCTCCTAAGAAGATTGAAGACTTTCCTGTGTGTTCCTTATCATACATGTGCAGCAGATAAGAGCTATGTTGTCTCTGTAAGAAGCACTTGCCTTTCCAGAACCCGTGCAGCAATTGCTCGATGGAGCTGAAGAAAGATGCCAACAGCATTTGGCAGGTAGTCCAGGGGTGCTACTCATCATCCCCAGGGGAAAGGGTAACTCCAAAGGCAAGGAATTGCCTGGTCCAGAATGCTGACGGTGCTGAGGTCAAGAAACCCTGGTGTGATCTTGTCTACAACATAGCTTTTGAAGAGTCAGATATTCTAATCCAAGAGTAAAAAGATGATCCTAACTTTTATATTTCTGATAATGGGGATCTCTCTCTCTCTCTCTCTCTCTCTCTCTCTCATAAATAAAAAGAAAAAAAGAGGTTTCAGGAAACTGGGAACCAAGCAGAAAACAATGCACAATTCAGTATGGTAAAATCCCAGTGAGTGGCATGCAGTTTTATGGAGGCAGGAACCAAATTGTGAAGGCTGTGTGGAAAGACAAGCTCAACAAGACCCTGTAATTGGCTGAGGAACCAAGGCTTGTACAAAATAATACACAAGTGATGTCTCTATTGGACCGCAGTCCTTGGGATCATTAAAGATCATGTGTGTTCCTAACTTTAGCCATAAGAGGAGGTCTGTGATGGGGGGGCAGACTGGGTACCACACTATGGGATATGGTGATCCCTAGGCTCTATACCTTCTAAAAATAGAAATATTGTTCACCATTTTATCTTCCCTAAACTGTTCATAACCTGTTGTCAGCAATAAAGTCAAGGTTGGGTGATTTTCTCTTCTCCCCTCACTCATGTTCACTGGGTGATTGTTTTGTGACAGTAGCCTGTCATTATGAAAGGAATATTATAGCAGACATAGGTCCAAGCACTGCGCATGAACCGGTGATCTGGAGTGAATATCAAAAACTCCTCATATAGCTGAGATGATGCTATACACACTGTGTGATGATAGATGAGCTACAAGCACTGTGCATGCACTAATGACCTGGGATTGGAAAACCATAGCCTTCTGCCATAGCTGGGATCGTTTGAGACCCACTGTGCAATGGAGGTGGTAAGTGGCTTCTCAGACCCACCTTGGCATTAGAACTGCCTCATAGATCTGTAAAAAGCAAAGAGAACTGAATTCTGTTGGAGGCTTGCCTGATTTCGACCTCTTGAAATTGGAGGCCTTAATCAGGAAGTTTCGAGGAAGAGTTCTCTCAGTCATACGGCTTTCCTATCTCAAACACAAACTTGGTTTTCAGGGCAGTTTAGTTAAAAGGGCTATTTATATTATTCTGAATTTCTGGGTAACTGAAGAGCCTCCAAAATACCCATTTGTGATTCATCCCTTCTTATTAAGAATGCTATTTTCACAAGCAAGAAAGAGCATTCATATCTTAAACTTTCTTTGGTGATTTGTGAATGTGACAAATTAAACTTCTCTTGTATGCAATGCCTTTCCCTTCATGTCTCTTCTATTCGATCTCCAGGTACTAACATTAATGCCTTTACCTTATTTAAGAAGACAGAACTAAAATTCTATGGGGAGCAATTGTAGGCTACCAAATTTCCTTGGCTTCTATCATGTCTATAGAAGAAAACACCACGGTTCAGAGAAACAAAATCTATATGATTGGTAGAGATCCAATTTACTCCTCGTTTTCCCAGGAGCTGGTGAAGTAGGAAACATCAGGACTTACTTTCCTAAGGTCACAAGGAACATAAGTTCCTATCTCCTGTTGCAGTTTGCTGAGAGCACATACCAGTTCTGAGATTCAGGTGACAGACTTTGATAAGTAGACTCAGAAAGGCTCAGCATTGATGCTAAGGTGCCAGACAATCAATGGGTCACCGTTGCTCCCCATGCCGGAAGCCAATAGCAGGTTCTTATCTTTCAAGTCTGATGAATGAAACATGCAGACAATGAGTGGCTGCAAGAGCCAAAGAACTTGTTGAGCAGCAGAAAGGAAAGGAGAGGGAGATGCTGCTACTTAGAATCGGGGTGAAAGGATGAGATGTCATGAGAACTATTCCAATGAGAGGGTCTCTAAGGGTGAGTTGTGTTGTGCAAGCCTGGGCCTGAGCTTTTAAAGGGGATTTGAAAAAAGGAACAGGACTCTATGTAGGGGGAGCAGCCAGGAGCTGCTTAGTGCATTGTGGGTTGTGACTTTCCTTGGGTCTTCCTGGAACAGGATGTCTTTGCCTGAGGTCAGCATGTAGCTGTCATTGAACAACAAGCAGTCAGCTCAACAATAGCAACCTACAGAATTCTAGGGTCATGCCAAAGAATGGATAAGGGACATGTACATTTACACAATGGAGTACTACATAGAAGGAAAAAAAACCGATGACCTCTTGAAATTTGTGGGCAAATGGATGGGTCTAGAAAACATCATATTGAGTGAGGTAATGCAGACCCAGAAAGACAAATATCACATGTACTCACTCATGAGTGGCTTTTAGACATAAAGAAAAAATGAAAAAAAAAATAAAAAAAAGCCTACAATTCATAATCCCAGATTACCTGGACAAAAATGAGTTTCTAAGAGGAACATACATGGTACATGGATATAAACTGCATGGGACTTAGAAAAAGACAAGATCTCCTGAGTAAACTTGGAACATGGGGACAATGAGAGAGGGTAGAAGGGGAGGGGAGAGGAAAAAATTATGTAGCTCAATAAAAACAATTTAAAAAAATAAAACAAATTCTGGGGTCATGGTAGAGTCTAGTTGATTTGGCCTAAGTTCTAGCCAGCGGATTATGGGAGTTGTAATGAATATTACTTTAGGCGGAAACGCCGAGGCATATCGGAAACGATATGCAGGTCCTGTCATCCTTTCCATGTGCCGAGGTGCCAGGCTCCAAAAGGTCCCATCCCTGAGTATGCTGTAGAGCAAACTCTGTCTCATTCTCATGCACCGTTGTCAGCGTGTGGCACATGTAAGCGGTGACTTATGACTTACGACATTGAGAATTGGGGCTGCTGCGGTGTGAGGCCTTGAAGATGTCTGTATGGATGGGTTCTAGAAAGTGAATGTAAGATTCTGAAACAAAATGAACCATAGACTTAAAATCTACAAAATGCATTGAAAAGTGGACTCATGCTTTTCCTTGGCAGTCTGAAGTCAGTTAACTTCTTGGATGACAAGTAGAGCTGAAACTGAGTCCGCTTGCCCGGGTGTCTGATGGTGACTCCTCCCCTCTACTCCTACCTGAGAAGTCGTTCTTCATTTAATAATGAGAAGAAGTAGTCAAGTTGTAGGATGGAATAAGGAAGGAGACATGCTGGCTGGCTGGAAGAACGGGTTACCCATGATGCTCAGGTCTAAGAACCTATCTCCTTGGGGAGCTCTAGGATTCAGTAACAGTGGCTACAATGGATTGCGTCACATCACTGTTACTCGTTGTCCCTGATTTAGAGGGTTTGAGATTGTCTCCTTTCTAGCTGTCCCTTGATTCCCATCTACAAACTTTGTGTTCCCCGCCCTGCTTTCCTCAGGTGGTAAATACTTCGTCTTTAATTTTCTTTCCTAGTGGGCTTGACCCTTCTTGGATCCTGACATTTGGCACCATCCTTCTGTTTCCCATGTCCGTGTCGTATCGTGTCCCCTCCCCCCTGTGGTTCCAGGTTGCTGTGAGCACAATTCATTTTTCAAAAGACAGATGGTAGCAACCCTGTTCTCTTTAAATAAAAAAGAAAAACAGCTGCCAAGGTGCGGACAGGAGTCCCGGGCAGCAAATCGTATCTACCTCGAGTGGCAGCCAAGTTTCCCTTCCGGGAAGAGGGGCTATCTAAATAAAATGAGCAGCTTCAGCCGGGCTCTACCAAGGCCCAAGTACCGAGAGCTGGCGAATAACGGGGATTTATAGTGAACTATAGACCCAGCACCTTTCTATCTTGGAGGGTACATATTTAAATGTGATGCTAACGGAGCTGAAATTTATAGCTCTCTAATAACGATAAAACGCTATCAGAGAATGTGATAAATCTCAGGCTGCAAACCTTAGAATGCAAGGCACACACTCACATGGGCACAGACGCTTGTAAAATACAGCCAGAGTGCTAAGTCAGGAGCCTGGGTGTGGAAGAAGCCAATGAAACAGAGGAAGGGAAAGAAGTGTTTTATAGAGGACTGCAAATTGTTGTTTTCATGAGTCTGGGGTCAAGGTACACTGTGGCCTCCGGTGGAAATGAGCGTTGCTTTGTTCCATGGCTGATATATACTTGACCTTGGCGGGGAAGCTTTTCCTTCTCCCGATGCTCAATAGTTTTGCCCTTTACCTTTTCACGGCCCTGTGACAGGCTTACTTCCAAACAAATACCCAGGAATTACAGGCCCCTGGGAAAGGAACATCATCTTTTCCTTGTACCTGTTTCTTTGTTTATTTACTTTCCACTGTCTGGTAATTTCATACGCATATATAGTGTATTTCGATCAAATCCACCCCCTTTGTTCGCTCCCCTCCAATCCCTCTCCTGTTGCTCCCTACCACTTTTCCCAACCAGTTTCATATGCTCTCGGCTTTTTAAATGCTCTTGGTGTTTATTTATTTACTTTGAAGCGGACTCTTGGTGGCACAGTAAGGAGATCGGGAAACTGAGACCAGATGCTCGCCAGCTGCCTGTGAGGAAGCAATGAGATGGGCCCCTTCCCCTCCAGGTGCCATCCTCATACCCAGGAGAAGATGGTCCAGAGATCCAAGCTGGAGGCCGTGCCATACATTTAAAAGTAGGCCCTCCAAGTTCCCAGAGCCTGCCTGTGTGGGGCTGCAGCTGGCTCATTTGTTGGAGTATCAGGGTCTTCTGAAACAAATCCCACCTGGAAATGAGTCTCTAGCCCTTCCTGAATTTTCTCCAGCTGTGTTTTGGTAGGGTTTTTATGCTTGTTTGTTCTTTTGTTGTTGCTGTTTTTGTTTTCCCCCAAGTCTAGCTCAAGAGAGAACAAGTCTGGTGCACAGAGTGGTAGCCTTAGATTCTTAGAAAGATGAGGCAGGAGGATTGCAAATGCAAGGCCAGTCATGGCTACAGAGAGAATTCTAGGACACTCTGGGCAATTTAATGAGATTCTGACCCAAATATAAATTACAAAGAAGGCTGGACTGGTTGTGTGCTAGTATAGTCGAGGCCCCATATTCAAATTCTAGAAGAGACAAAGAAGAGGGATGTCCTATCCAAATGACTCTCATTCTAGAGTCTCCCTATTTGAGGACTTCCTAACATTGCAAGTAGAATCCTTCTTTCCTATAAGAAGCCTGAGTTGAAAGCTTGCTTATGGTCATCCCCACAAAGAAAGTTCTCTTCTTGGAGGCAGCTTTGAGTAGTGCAACGTGGGTGTGAGTGTGTGATCGTGTGTGCTGTTTTACAGTGTCCCACTTTGGAGATGTGGGTGCTTATGAATTAATGAACCTGGTCATGAGAGTTGGAAAGGTTTACCTCTTTCTCTCTAGGCCTTCCCAGGTGTGTGGAAACTGGCAACGGACCAGGGTTGTACAGTTTAAGAACAGCACCCGTTCTTTCAGCATAGAGAATCCCTGTGAGCGCTCCATCTGCCTGGAAATAATCTGTATAAAAGAATCATCACAACATCCTCTGTTTCCTTGTGGGCTTTCCCTTTTTAAAGTTTTTATCTTTATTTATATATGTTTGTGCTTTTGTGTTTGTGTGTGTGAAAGTGTATGTAGTGCTGTGCAAACCAGAAAAAGAAACTGGATTCCCTGGAGCTGGAGTTTCTGATAGTCGTGAGCTGCTTGCTATGGATGTTAGGAGCCGCACTTGGTCCTCTGCTCAAGCAGCAAGCACACATAATTGCTGAGCCGTCACTCCAGCTCGTCTTTCTTTTTGACTTTTTTTTTCTAATACCGACACGGATCCAGAATATAACAGAACTTGTTGCATTCACCTCATTGTGTTGTTGTTCTATTGCTGCTTGTGGATATACAGAAACAAAGCCAGTATGCCGTTGGTGCTTGGTATGAAAGTGGATCAGAGTTCTCCACAAAATGGATTCTTTGTAGCAGGAATATATGGCTTCCTTTCTGTGGACTGTGTGAAAAGAGGCAGGGAGGAGGAGGGGGAGAAGGAGGGGCAAGGTAAGTAGGGAGGGAGGGCGGAGAGATAAACGTGACAAAGGCGGTAGTGGAGAGACAAAGAGGTTTCTGGGACAGGTATGGAGAGGAGGGAAAAGAAAAGGAAGGCCGCCATGGAGGCCTAAGAGAGGAATTCAGGCTCCTGCTGTCTTAACCTTGGTCCTAAGAGGTTTGGTAGCTTTGCTTAGATTCTCAGAATGGCCCTTGTGTGTTGCCCCTGAGCCCATGGTCCTCTTGCCTCCATGTTCGCTCTCTGTGGAGCAGATCATTTGATTATCGTTAGGATGACATGACGAGACCCAGAGGCTAATTCATTACCAGGAAAGGAGTGACTGGCTGTGTGCTATGGTGGTGGTGCAGTGCTTCTTATAGAAGGGGCATGCTGGCCAGCTCCAAACACCGCTTAGCAACTCTGCACAGCCTGGGAGGTAGAACTCTCGGCCCCGACTTATTGCTCCTGAACCTCCAAGTGAAATCTTTCCAGCTCTCACCTCCATGCCACCTTCCAGACCACGGTGTAGTGACTCACTGACCTTCCCCTCTCTCCTGAGGTATTCTTTGTGCTAGCTAATGTCTTACCTCCAGCATCTTTTTCTGTCACCCTGGAACAGCTCTCCCTTCCGTCCATTCTAGGCTTCTAAGACAAAAAAAAAAACTTCCCTCTTCCCAGAAGCCCCCAGGGTGCCTTCTCGGCAGGGTAGATGGGCCATCTGCATCTTGTTTCAGCCTCTTCCTCCACACAAGGTACTATTTCCCACAAGCTTTCCACTCTCAGGCTAAGGGTAGGACACATGGGACTCCCTGTGCTACTTTGCCTTCTCTTCTATAATTCTATAATTGTTTCAAAATAAGCAGCATATGAAAAAGAAAATAAAGTAAAAGTGAACCTTGGAAAACTCTGTTTTATACAATCCGATGAAAGATAAGGTGGTCAAGACGAAGGGTAAGCAAGCAGAAATCTAAATGGATGAAATGGGACTCTGCCATATGGTTCCATTATGAAAGGATGTGGGAGAGGAAGGGGAACATTTTCTCAATCAGAGCTATGAGCCCACTTTCATCATTGCTAATTGGCAGTGTGAACCACACAGAGGGCTGCATAGTTGCTGAATAAAGGAGTAAATGCAAGTCTGACTGGGCTTCACCCAGTACTGTTTTCACCTCATGTAGCTTCCATAGAAATTTCTCTTCTTTCCCAACATGCATTGCTTTCATCGCTTATCTCTTAATGACTACCTGGATTGTCTTGTTTTGGCCTCAATGTCCATTTCCAAATGTCATTGACTAAGACAACCCAAGCCTACCTTGCCATTCTGCTGCTGTAGGTACTTGGATCCCCAAGACTCCATCCATGTTTTGGATGTTCCCAGCACTTGGAGGCAGAGAGAGACATGCAGCCTAAAATAATGGATGCATGCCAGTACTCAGGTGTTGACATCTCTCCACCCCCTGCCCTTTCTTCCAGTACTCAATCCTGTTCCTTGAATATGTTGATCCACTCTTCTTGGATTAAAGCACACTGAGTCCAAAGTCAAGCCAAAGAAAACATTGACTTCCTTTTTATATGGTTAGTATTAGGTATTCAAATGCTAGGTCAGTTTGTTCTCCTGTGGTGGAGACATGTGACCATACTCTGTTTTTTTTTTTTTACATAGATTGCTTTGACCAAATAGTACAGACTTGATACAAATAATGAACATGCCAATAGTTCATTAAAAAGTTACTTTGAAAGTTTTAGATGCACGTATATAGCTCTTACATGAAGAAAACACTAGTCAGCTTCCAATAAATTAT
This sequence comes from Bramus lutescens, assembly GCA_001685075.1. Taxonomy (NCBI): domain Eukaryota; kingdom Metazoa; phylum Chordata; class Mammalia; order Rodentia; family Cricetidae; genus Bramus; species Bramus lutescens. The sequence continues at coordinate 71,421 of LOEQ01005401.1, forward strand.
AAGTTGTGGTTTATTTGAATAAGAATGATCTCCATTAGGCTCATATATTTGAAAACTTAGTCACCAGGGAATGGAATTCTTTGATAAGATTAGATGGATTCAGAAGTGTGGCCTTGTTGAAGGAAGCATGTCTTACGCATGGGCTTTGGGGTTTCAAAAGCCCATGCCAGGCCCAGATTTTCTCTCTGCCTGCCAACCAGGATGTAGCTCCGAGCTACTTCCGTGGTACCATGTGTGCCACCACACATCCTGCTGTGATGATAATGGACCAAACCTCTGGAAGTTTAATGAAGCCCTTAACTAGACGATTTCTTTTACGAGTTGCTTTGGCCATGGTGTCTCTTTGCAGCAACAGAACAGTAGCTAAGACCCTTGCTATCTTTATAACATCAAGGTACTACCGTCTCTTATCCATATTTCTTTTTAAGTGAGAACAGCATGGGGTTTGGAAGAAGCTATCATAGTCTATCTTTCATAGCTACTAGGAGGCAAAGGGAAGATTCCAACCCAGATCTCTTGAAAGAACACAAGCCACCTTGGGTATGTCTTGCCCAGGGGCTCTGCCATGCAGAGACATGGAGACAGGCTCTCTGAGGTCAGCAGAACACCTCTGTGTGGTTGTAGAGAATTCAGAAAGGGCTCCCAGTTTCAGAGAAGGGGGAGGCCCCTGGGATCTGAGGTCCTGCCCTGCTATTGGAGCCAATGACAAAGGTGGGAAGAAAGTCCTGAACTCTACCGAGGTTCAAGAGGGAGTCAAAGGACACTAGTAGACCTTTCCCTAATCTTCAGGAACTCCAGCGAGTGACTAATTTTCAGGCAAGCGGGGTCCCTTGGGGTATCCATGGATACCCTCTGTAGCGATTCATGCAGGCTGGCATCAGTGCAGACAGGTGTCAGCAAGCCAGGAGTGATTTCTGAGAAAGCTGAAATGTTATACAATCCTGTGAGCATATCAGATACTTTCCACCGGAAGGCATTATCTTCTGATTATTTGAACAGATGGAATTAGGAGCCCAGCATTATATTTACCCCAGCACTTATAGATAATATGATAGAGGGATAAAATAACACAAGTGCTACCATCTACTGAGCATTTGCCATGTTCCCATCATCCACCTGGAGCCTTTCTGTCAGCAGTTTCTAGTCCTCCAGGGAGGACAATTTTGTCCACTTTAGAGACGATGAACCCAAGAAGCTAAAGGGGTGAGAGAACTTGTCTAGGGCCATTTCCCTGGAGGTGTTAGTGATGGGTTCAAACCCCAGTCTGTCAGACATCAGAAGGTTTCCCCTTTCTTCCCACCACCTCTCCTCCCTTGAGCTCAAGGAGACCAGATTCAAATGTTGTGCTTCCATTTCTTTATAGCCCAGATCTTCCATGGTTCAGGAACCAGTTTTTACTCAGTGTCATTCCAGTGATGCTCCTATTCAAAACAAAAACAGCAACAAAAAGACAAATTGTATTTGCTGGGGGGGTAGCATTGTTCCTGATACTTTCTGGCTCTCATATCTAGCAAAAGAAAGCAGGAGAGAAACATTGATAAATAGATAAAATGAGAAAAGAAAGCCTTGGGCATGTGCTTAATGCTCCCTCGGGCTGGAGAGATGGTTCAGAGGGTAAAGGTGCATATTACCAAGCATAATCACTCAAGTTTGATTCCCGGAATCTATGGGTGGATGGAAGAAAACTGGCTTCCACTATATAGTTGTTAGTGGAAGTGGAAAACTATCTAGAAGTTAGTTTTTGTTTTTAAATAACATTTTGTTAATTCTTTGAGAATGTCAAACAGTTCATTTTTATCATATTCACACTGTAGATTTTTCAGCAGGATAAAAGTTGGGGAATCTGGAAACTGAGTTGGAAGTGTGGAAGACTCTTGATTCTGATGTCTAAATGGGGGGCCATCCATCACCCTCCTGGGGGAAACGTTTTGATCAGATAGCCACTTAAGTTTCTCTATCTTCATGATCATCATATCTTAAGAAAGGAGTTAGGAGGAAAATTATGAAACTGGGCATCTCCTAACAGCAGGCTATGGCGTGGCTCACTAAGAATGTGCTGTTAATGCATTTTAATGACATGCTTTATAATATCTTATTAAAGATTGCAAGAGCATCTAATCATCATTTAATAAATATTAATGAAGCATTTACAAATTGTACCTTAATTTACAGCATTGGTGCTCATGTCCTGCCCTGGTCATCAATGCATGTGGGGCACAGTGGTTTGACAGAGGCTACCATAGTAACACCATGCCATCCTACTACCATAAGCGATTTTAAAATAATAATAATAGTAATTCTTGAAGTGCAGTTCAGTGCAATGAAGCTTGATACCCAAAGCAGTTTTAGCAATTATTATTCTGTTTGGGAACATTAAAACATAATCTACCATGAATTTATAATCCGTAGCTCCTCTCTCACTCACTTTTTAATAATAGGCAGTAATTATAGACCCTCGTGCAAAACTTCCTGCAGATGTTGGGAGATCCTTGCTCATCTGGCACAAGCTGGTTTGTAGGGGGTTGGCTGACATTGACTGGATGCTCGGCTGCTTCTGTGTCTGATGTGTGCAGAGCTTACAGCTTGGCTGCTCAGCCCTGCCGTGTGCACAGAAGTAGCACTTCCCCAGCCACTAAGCCCATAGCATCTCTTCGCTGGCCATTCTGTGAGGCCCATTTGGGCTAAGATCATGACTATCTCTTGCAATTCATGCTGATCTTCAGTCAGAATGGCGTTTGCAGGGGCTCGGGGGTCTTCCAGTTCTCAGAAAGCCAGAATTGGAAACACACTTAGAATCACCTCCTTGTACTTCCTTTGTAGACAAGGAAATAGGCCAGCGGGAGTCGGGAAGGTGGATAGTGAGGGTCACAGGGTCACAAGAAAACAGACCCATTCCAAGGAGTGGGGTTCACAGTGTTCTCTTATCCAAAGTCACAGTTGAGAAGAAATGGCAACGTGGTCTTAGGTTGTGAGCATACGTATGTGGTGCCGGCTTGAAGGGTCGGCGGGTTGCCTTTAGAATGCTTGTCCTCAGGAGCAGGGAGTCTACTAACCCTCTGGACTTCGCAGCTGGGCTCCAGCGCGAGTGGCTAAAGATCATCGGTACTAAGAAGAATTGACCAGCAGATGGCGATGCAGGGATTCAAACTGCAGCAGCCATGTCCTGCTGCCGCCCTGGGCCTGGGATTCACAAATCTTGGAAGAAAAGTGACCCATTTGAAAAGAGGGCTCTGGATTCTCCTGTGCTTTTTCAACACCTGGAAACAATGGGGAGCTTTCTCCTAGATGCGGAAGAGAGCCTGATTAAAGGAGCGCAGGTGCAAGCTCCAGCCTCTGGGTCAGCTGGGCTTTGAGTCAGATTCTGGGGGCAGTGCAAGGAGAGAAGGGGAAACAGGAGAGCCCAGCACAACTGCTGTGTGCAGACTAGGGGTGCCTGCTGTTCACAGGCTGTGGCCAGGGTTCAAAGCAGAAGAGTCGGCAGGAAGCCCTTGCCACATCTCAGGAGGTAGAGGACACTGGCGCCCTACCCCAGCCTAAGATTGCTTCTGCAACTCCACAGCTTCACAGCTCCGTTGTCTAGGCATTGCTACTAGGCTGTCTTAACATGTTTAATTAGTAGATTAACTTGAGTGCCCTTGTTCTACAAAGTTGTTTCACAGAGAGATTTAAGTGACTTCTTGAAATGGTGCCACTCAATGGGAAAAGGACAGTGTAGGGTGATGCTTACATTCCCAAATCAGAAGTCTAGACGTGCCTCCCTCTGCTTCTGTCACTTGCCCATTTATGTATACAAATTGACACCTTTCCCAGCATTCCAGGCTTCTCTCCTTCCCTGTCCCTGCAGCTGCGGTCTTTCAGTGCAGAGATGGAGGAAGAGAGGCAGTGTCCCTCGGCAGTGCCAGCCTGACCCATCAAACAGATGTGCTATTCCTGCATCCCGCAGCTAGTGAGGCCAGCACCAACTCTTTCTTCTTCCCAAGACCTACACCGCACATTCCAGCTGCCACCAAGCACAGTTCCACCTGTGCCCCAGACTCAGAGAAAGCACATGCTTGGCCCCTGTTGCTCTGTTTCTTACTGACAGTTTGTGGTGTCTCCTGATTGTGCAGGAAGAGTGCCTTTCCTATGATAAGGGCGTGTGGTGTCTCCAGGGAAGGCTGTGAGGGTCCTAGCTGCTGGATTTCCTCTGATACTGATATTATCACCCCTGGGGTCGGGATTGAGTCTATCTGAAGGAGCTGAGCTCATGCGTAGCTCAGCAGCCACAACCTCCAGGTTGTTCCATTTTCTCCTCGTCGGGTATTCCTGCGGATGCCTAGAGGGAGCAGGATGCTGTTTCCACTTCACAAACTTCTGTTCTTCAAGCTCCGCTGACCTTACAGTGCTGAGAACAGGCTCCCTGCTTGGGTGTGCGAGTGAGTGAGTGTTTCCTGAAGGTGGGAACTGCATCTTACTATACTCTCAGGCACACCATGCACACACACATACACATTCACACACACACACACACCACACTCAAATATTTGCTCAGCAAATAAATAAGCAATTGGCTAGAGAGGACAAGTCAAGTCTCTGGATCCACTAATTGCATTTGTTTTATTTAGCAAGCATTATATAATAATGACTTAGGGCCAAGAACTGATGAAAAAGCTTTTGAGGCGTAACTCACACATACCTAGTAAAAACACTAGGTACAAAAAATCGTAATATGCCATCATCCACACTCCCTCCCTGATTTTCTGATCACATACCAGAAGTGCATACCAGTCAAGCCAGCTGCTTGGAGCCCAACAGGAGGCTCAGCTGAGGATTCAAACCAGGGAGGCAGATGTTAGGTTTGCTCCAAACTGCTCTTATAACTTCTATTGTCTCCAGGCTTAGAGTTTGTTGTTTGTTGTTGTTGTTGACAAGATCACCATATGTAGATTTACCGTGTCGTGATGTAGGAAGACACAGAGCTTAATCCTGAAAGTCAGCTAGCAGGGCTGACCTTTCCAAAGACGCAGGGGGACTAATACATGGAAGTGAAGAGATGAGAGTCATCCAACTGGACTCCCTAACCTCCACCTCTGCAACATAACAGTGAAAGCAAGTGGAGAGAAGGGAGGAAAGGAAAGGGGTAAAGGAAGAGGGGCGGAGAAAGCACAGGACACAGGCAGGAAAGAGAAGGGAAAGGAAAGGGAAAGAAGTAAGGAGATGAGAAGGAAAGGAACAGTCAATAAAGCTGGGAGAAGGTGGGGGGAGAAGGGAGAAGAAGGGAGGGAGAAAGAGGGAAGGGGAGAGGAAGCAATAAATGGAGGGAGGGAGAAGGAAAGGGAAGGGGATAAAGGAAAAAAGGTGGATAATATTTAAGAGAAAAGAAACAAGAGAGAAAAGGAGAAAAATGTAAGGAGGGAGAGAGGGGAAAGGAAGGAAAAAGAAAAGCCAGAAAGGAAGGAGGAGATAAGGTATAAGGAAGCAGGCATAGGGGAGGGGGAGGAGAGGGCAAGGAATGGAGGCCGCTGGGGAAAGGAGAGTCAATCCTGAGAAATGCCTTTGTGTCTGCTGTTCCTTGGCAGGGCTTCACTGCCTCAGAACCTGCAGAAATATTGGAAGTCGAGATCCAATATAATAATTGGCTTACAGATCTGAAAAAGGATGGCTAGACGCTTCCATTTCCAAGATTCATTAGTGCAGTTCTCCCCCTAATAGAAGGGCTTGCTCTACCTGTAAGCCATTTTCTAATCAAACTGGCACAGTGTCCGTGCTCCATCTGAGTATAAATGGGCTGCTGCAAAATTGCTCTGTCTCTGCGGAGGCCAGGAATTGGATGGGATGGATGTGCTTTCGTGTTGACACTTGATCATGGACTTGGTTCCATCACAATAAGAAGCCCTCTTTTTAAATCCCATGAAACAGGACTTGGACTCCTATTTACAGACAACTCCCAAGCTTGTATCATTGGGTTTCTTTGAAAATATGGAACAGGTGTGAATTATCATAATATGGTCCACTAAAAGCCTTCTAGGAATGCTTTGCTTGGTGATGTGAATATGGAAATTTGTGTCATATCATACAAAACTTTGTGAGAAACAGAGCCGGAATCCTGAAGAAGTCCTATGAGAGAATGTGCTAACACTGGTTAGTTTTGAGAGTGAACCTACCTTTCTACTCATTTCCTTGCTACGGGGCCAAGTCTGTGATCTAAGCCATGGTTCCCCATCTGCCAAATAGCCCATAGCCACACACTGTCTGCAAACTATCTCCAAGTGAACTAATCTGGTTACTTCTAACACTAAGGTGAAAGAGAACATTCTAGAGGGAAAAACTTTGACCAATTAGAACCAGAGATATATTGATAGCCTGCTGGGGTGGACAGGAGAAAGATAATGACCATGTTGGGTCATTGGGTGTCCAGTGGGCACACGTAGCCAAGAATAGCTATGAGTACAACCCGCCACAAAATTATAAACTCCCTGAGAAGACTGGACTATTGTGTGTGAATTTTTTATAACTTCCTTGAGTATTTCTCCAGTATAAACTTTGTAAATAATAACTTCAGTAGCTAGAATTTGCTATGTAGACCAGACTGGCTTTGAACTCACAGAGGTCTGCCTGACTCTGCCTCCTGAGTGCTGCGATTAAAGCTGTGTGCCACCATACCCTACTGAGAAACTTAAGACTTTTATCATTTTTGGATTCTCTCTAATTGTCCAGAATAATCATGTCTGGTCAGGCTGGAAGATACTTTTGTAGAGGCCACGTAGCATTGATGAATCCACCAAAATAATGTTCATGTGCTGGTGGTGTAGCTCAGAGGAAGAGCACTTGCTTAGCATGAGCAAGACCTTGTGTTTGGTGAAAATGAAGTTTTATCATTAATCACTAGTTTACCTAGACTTGATAATAATTGTTCTGAAACAACAGATTAGCATAGACATGAGATTAATGTATCTCACTGAACATTATGGTGGGAAGCAGACATCTCTATACCCATGGCATAGCTGCGTGGCTAACATGCCTAACAGTCATGGTCTCAAACTGTTGAGGCTGAGAGAGCATCTTTGCCTTTCAGGAAGGATTCTTTTCCATGCTGCTGTGAGACCTTCTTCCATTTGGGAGATAATGCATTTCTCAGCAGTAATGCTAAAATTGTGTGGCGTTCCATTTGACAACAATATCACCCACACAGACAGCTCACTTTCCTGTCTTTCAGATGTCAAAAGAAAGAGGCCAGCCCTCTCCTGTTATCCTCAGGTCGGGAGGAGTGTAGGAAAGGGAGACAGAAGGCATGGGAAGTGGAGTCAACAGGTCTTCAGAGCCTGGAGAAGTCGAATGCAGACGACAGCCCTGCATTTATTCTAAAATGTTGAAGTTCATTTATCTTTAACATGAGGACACAGGGGATCAGAGGTAACACTGTAGATGATACTGAAGACACAGTATCTGTGAACGTGTCTTTCACAGTGTCTGAGAAAGAGCTGTGACAGATAAAATTGTAAGAAAAGAAGAGGTTGTTTTGGGATTTAGGCTGAGTGAAGGGGGAACATCACCCTGCTAAGAGAGCAAAGACTCCTGTGCACTGCACAGCTGGGCTGAAGAGAAGTATGTGACATGTGAAGGACCAACCATGCCATCGTTTGTACTCCCCCTGTTGTACAGTCCTGGGTTTGGGAGGGTCTGTGTGTCCCTCCTGACTTTTCTCAGGGTTTCTAGTTGAGCTTGTAGGGCTCAATGCCCTTGCCTGTGCGATGAGATAATTAGGGTGGTGATACCTTCCCACAAGGTCTCTGTGAGGAGCCAATACAGTGAAGTTGATGCTACCCAGGCAGGACTGGCATGGTCTTGAAGAAGAAGGAAGGTAAGTAAAAGCATCCACTGGTCAAGATTCTGGGGATGTGTAGGATGTTGACCTACTATTTCCTGCACTGTGCCCCTGCTGGCCTCCAGCTGGATAGAAGATTCATCCCCAGGGAACACTGAAGCATGAACAGAAAGGAATGGATGGCTCAGCCTAGGGATCCCCAGGGCTTTGTTATGAGATTTATTTCAGGGAGATACGTGATAGGCACAACTTTTTTTTTTTAACTGAGATAGGGAGGGTACTGACAACAGACCAAAAGCACAATCCTATCCAAGTGTACCTTGGTGAACCAATGAGTTTATCAGGGTTATTGATAGGACCTTAGAAGACTCAAAGGTGGCTCCATTGCCTGAATGTCTGCCCTAGCATGGTGACAGCCCATGGAAGTATATCTCTGGAATTCTCTGACCAATTTGCTCCATGGGAGAGAGTCTCCCTTTGCCCTGTCCTCACTGTTGTTACAGTTTGTAGAACCTTCCGGAGGGACCCTATGAATCTTATGAATTGGCTTTCTCAATTTCCTGGGCCTGGTAAGTAGTGAGTGTCTCTCCTTCCTTCAAGGAAGGGATGTTTCTTTTCAGAGGAAATGGCTATTCAACAGAATTCCTTTCTGAGATATGCTTGGGGAAACCCTCTCCACACCTTTTGGTGGCGTTTCATTGAGTACACATGATCAAGACTTTCAGTGGTCTCTCTCTGATGTAGGACAGGAGAAGACAGATACCCTGGACTCTGGGCAAACTCACCTCATGCTGCCTTTTCTCTAGTTTAGCATGTACATGATTCAGTGGGGGAGGGGAACCCCAGAATCCACTCTCATTCCATTGCTCTGGAGTTGGGTCTGGGACATTTCATAGCTAATGAACTTCAAGACATGGCCATGCGACTAATGTACAGACTCACTCTGAGGATGAAGGCCCATGAAGGTCCGCTGGGACACTCCTGTAATAACCTACGCTTAAGATCCTGCCACCTCCCTTTGCTTCCTCACCTACCATCACCACTCTGGCGTCTAGCAGGCCATGCATCCCAGCTGAAGGGCTCTCCTGCTCCTTGTGATTATTCCTCACCATACTGATTATGTTCTTCACTTAAATTAAATAAAATGCACCCTATCGAATGCACAGCACACAAAAGAATATTTATTTGAATATTAAGTACAGATAAGGCTTCCCCTGGGATTATTTCAAGAGCACATTTGCAGGATTTAATTGCAAGGTCTTCCTGCTCTCAGTTCCTTTCACAGCACTCCTCGTGAAAATATTTTCTTTCTGAAGGTAAAGCTCCACTCTGTTGGTTTATTATTATTATTATTTTAGATCTGAAGAGCTCTCTGAGCTCCGTCATTACTTCCAGTGTCTAATTAATACTGGTGATGACAAAGCAAACAGCCAGTTGACCCAGATTCCTCAAGTAAGTTGCCTGCAAAGTACAGAAATGCCTCCTCGTCAGTTTGGAACTTTTGATATCCTCATTCTTCCAGCAAATGTTCCTTATGCTTAGGTTTTAAAGATTCATGAACTGTTCATCTTTAGGTGCCCCTGGAGAAAGAGTATGGCTATACATGTGTGGCTAAGTACAAACACACACACACATACAAACACACACACAAACACACACACACACGCACACACACACACANCACCACCACCACCACCACCATTCCTTCTTTACAACTGGAGTAGAGAATTGGAAACACGGTGCTCCTTAAGCTTCCTGGGCTTCACAACGAAGTCCAAACATGGCGTTCTGTAATGTCCTGGAGATCGGTAATGGAAAGACGTCTCCAAGATGTAAAAGATTTCTTCAGGTGATAAAGGCAACATAGCTCAGAAAGTCAGCCATCAGATACCCACTTCAGGGCCTTAGACTAGAATGTCACTCATGTCTCTCCATCCCTGTCTGGAGAGCTAGTCTGGGGGACACTGTTCATCCTTTTCTCATGGCAGCACAGTAGCAGCCTCATAATTCCTTTCTGCTGCCATTTATTCTGGTCCACGGGCATGGGCAGTTAACGTGCTAGCTCACAGCACTCCAGAGTATTCATGGCTTTGCAAAGTGCTTAATTCCTCCCACTCAGTCTCTTGCTGCATCCCAGTACCTCTGTGGGAAAAACAAACCGCGGCAGAAGCAGAAGGAAGGCTCTTCTGATTTGATTTCTGTTGCTGGGATAAACAATCTGATAGAAAGCGACAGGTGATAAAGGGGTTTATTTCAGCTCACAATTCCCAATTTTAGCCCCTCGTTGGAGGGGAAATCAAGGCACTTCTAACAGCTAGCCACATTAGGTCCACAATGAAGATCAGAGGAGAAATGAATGCATGCTTGTTCAATGTCTTGATTCCTTGCAAGCTTGTGCTTGGATGGATTTCTTCACTCTTAAATAGATGGGACCTCTTTACCTAGGGAATGAGCTATGTTGCCAACAGCGGGCTTGGCCTTCCCACAAAAATTAGCTTAATTAAAAGATCCAAGATCCCTCACAGATACGCCCACAGGCTAACCCAGTGCTGGAAAACCCCTTTGCCAAGACTCTCCTCCCAGGTAATCGCAGATTATACCAAATTGATGATTAACACTCATGTCACAGCTGCACACCGCTACTTTCTGGAATTGCAAAGGCATTAATAGAACGTATTCTGTGAACCGTGGACTTTGATTGTTATCTTATTTTTAAGTTTTAACAATTTGGTGAATACGAGCTCATTCAAACTCCGTGATGACATTTTGAGGAATAAGACAAGCCCAGGCCAGGGTTTTAGTCCCTCAGTAGTAAAGCAGTGGATTTGAGATTGCAATCTGAGACTATTTTTAAGTGTTTGATTCTGACCACTTAAGATGTTTGATACATGTCTGCTCATTTATATGATTAAGATGTTTGCCTACAGAAGCCATGGCCTGAGGTTCTAGGGTGAATTTATTTAATTGGGAAGCAGATTATAAAATTATTAACTCTGATAACAATTACCACTAGAGCACTGTAACCTCCAATGAGAAAGAAACAAAAAACAAACAAACAAGCAAACAAAAACCTAGCACAGTTGATGCATCTTAACGTCAAAGTGTCTAGAGAACTTACATTCTACCGTAGTAGATATATGTAAATGATATTCAAATAGCCCACTTGTCCAACCTGACTCTTTCCCAGCTCTAAAAGTGGGCAGGAAGCATGATGAGAAATATGAATTGTGATATTCATGCTGCATGAGCGCTGCTCTCTGGCTGTGGGGTAATGATGGTCCCAGGAGACTGATCCAGGGAAACCTGCCAAAGCCTTTTAGTTCTGCAGGAGGTTTTCATGAGAATTGTTTGAATATGCCTGGACTGGGCAAATGGTAGGAGTAACGCTTAGAGGGGCAATTATAACTCTTGATTATGGGGGAAAGGAAAGGCAATTGTGTCTACCACCTAAATAACCAGAAATCACCTTTGTCTGTCGTGATGACAAGTGCTTGTTCCAACCCTCCTCTGCCTCGGTTCACAAAAATGCCTTATTAAATCTACAGAATAAAAATATGCCTGGGGTGATAGTTTATTATTGGGATAAATAATAGGCAATATGCTTCCCTCACCTTGAAAGTGATCTGATGCAGAGACTTTCTCTGGCTTGGCTCCTGAAGGTGCTTACAGCTCACACCAGCCTGGAGCTGTACTTTTCTTCCCAGACCAGAATGCAGCCTTAAATTCTGAACTGCAAGAGTTGATTTCCCTGCTTAAGTGGAGGGTGTTGGGTGGTGGATACAGGGGTAAATTAGACCCTCATTACTGGTCGTTTGAAGAAACTATCTTCCACTTAGGGCTATCTGCTTCATCTTTTTCCCCAGACAGATTTAGTTTACATCTGAGATGTTTAACTGTGAAACTACTTAGTAAATAAGTGCATGGTAGAGGAAACATAACAAAAATAATTGGTCCCAATAAAATGTTCTTAAAACCTGAAGGTCTTTTGAATTCTGTGGGCATCCTTACATCTAATGTCCCTTTAGTAACATAAAGTATACTTGATACCATTTGGTGACTTAAAATACAGAATTAAGAATGACCCAAAATGTCTAAGGATGCTACTTCCCTGTTGGCATAGTAACACAAGCCTTGAAGCGTCAAGAACATTTGGGTACCATGAGCATCAGGGATGGTTTGAGAGGACTGTGAAGGGCTCACTATTGTGCTCTGCCTTCCAGTACCTCACCTAGCATTTAGGTTTTGTTTTTTTTACTTAGTACTTGATCTTGCCATGCACATTCCTCTTTCTCCTCCCAGGCACTATTTTCCTAACCACAGTATCAAGTTCGAGTTTTCCTCTTTGCTAAATGAAAACAATGAAGGAGCTGAGCTGTGTCCCTTCTCTACATTGTTATCTCAAGGCATTTTCTCCACTGGTACTTCATGAGCCAGAATTGAGCTAATTAATGTTGGTTGGCTTGACTCATTGTTGTCACTTTGTGTTTTCATTTCTTTTTAATTGATTATTTCTTCCTCTCTGTCCTGAATGCAAAGAATTGGCTACTGTTAAAAACTTTCTGTCCTAAAAACAAAAATAAATAGTCTTCATTAAAGATGATGGAATCTCAGTTTGCTCACCAGACATAAACAATCCTGTGTTCCTCTAGTCAGAAGACACACTACAGTTGGATATAAATTCTAAAGCAATGATTTTGTTGCAACCAATGATGGCTATTACTTTGTGGTTTTGGATCTTCATAAACTCAGGTATTTAAAAACTTCCACCTAATTCCTCAGAAGTCAGATAGAAAAAACAGATCTCCTTTATTTTGGTTTTAACTTGATATAGATTACTGTATTTTCATACTAAAGGAAAAATCATGGGGGCTGGAGAGATGACTCACTGGTAAGGCAGTGTGCTGTGCAAGCATTTGGACCTGGGTTCTACTCCCTATCACTCACAAAAAGCTAGGTGTGACTAGTCATGTGCCTGTAACCCTAGCGATGTGGAGGATGGAGATGTCAGGGGATTGGTGATGGAGGATTGCCCTAACTGTGTGCAGCACGGGGATGATGGGGGATTGCTGATAGAGGGTGGCAGGCTCTTACCTGGTTCCAGCTTTAATGAGGGAACCTGTCTCAAGATAATGAGGACTCTTGTCTTCTCATATGTGCTCATTGGTGTGGAGATCCCACAGGTCTTGTCCAACAGCCTTTGGCTACTTTAGATTCCCAGAGTAGAGCAGGTTCTCATTAGCCCCTCTCCCGTGTGTTTAGAGTCTATCTTGTGCAAGCACTACGTAAGCAACCATAGCTGCTGTGTGCTTGTGAGTGAGGTGCCCATAAGATACCTTTCCATGATCTTCCTTTTCATCACATGGCTTTTCTACCCCCTCCTTCTCAGAGACATCTTTGGGGGAAGCACAGTGTTTCACATACAGCTACAGCCTCCACATTAGCACTGTCCTGGTGGTAGTATACCAAAATCTTGAGTACACACATGCCAGTCCAGTTCATCAACCCAGAATGCACTAAGAGAAAGCACACTGTTCACCCAAGCTCCCATGAGACCTGTGTTTACAGGGAGTTCTATGTGCTTCCTGAGGAATTTATAATAATTACAAAGACAGCCAAACTGAAAAATGCACAGAGCCTCCCATTGATTTGATTTATCGAGTTTTGTGTTGCTAATCTTTTGTTGCTTTCCTTAAAAGTGATTCACAGTTGTTCTTAAAACTGGACTCTCCAACATCATGTATTACAAACAAGAAAACATGCACATCTATTTGCCCATTCATTTATCCTGTGTCATCTTATTTCATCTGACCCTTGCTTCCACAGGACAAGCAGATCTCCAGCCTGTTTCCCCTTACATTTGACTCTTCTCCTTTACTCAATTATTTCCTGTCCGTAATCCCCCTGAGCTATTCATTCCCCCTTTCTCTCCTGAATATTTATTTGTATTATTCCCCCGTGTTCATGGAAAACAAAAACAGAAAAACATGGATACATTCTTCAACTCTCTGAGGATAGGATGTCCCTTTTATTATGTGCCCTGAGGACTTTCCTAAATTCACTCTGGCAAATGTTTTATGTGATAAAGTTGTTGATTTCTCCATTTTTTGAAGGAAATGGGAAGATACTGTAGTGTGCCCATGTTTGTATGCATGAGAGTATATGTGAGAGACAATCTTACTCTGTAGACCACACTGCCCATGACCTTGAATGCTCCCTACATTTGTCTCCCAAGTGCTGGGCTTGCAGGTATGAGCCACCATGCCTGGGCAACGTCCATACTCGGTGGTACGGACCGCTTGCAGGTATGAGCCACCATGCCTGGGGTTGCAGCTGTGAGCCACCATGCCTGAGATTGCAGGTATGAGCCACCATGCCTGGGGTTATACATATGAGTTGCCTGGGGATGCAGGAATGTACCACTGTGCTAGATCCCTGCAGACCTAACCATTTTCTTCCCATTGTCTAGAACAGTATCATCCAGGAGATGCTCAACTTCTTTGCAGGAATGAATGGATAGTCTTACAAGTAGATTCTAAACACACCCTCCAGAAGAGCGAAGGAAGCCCTAAGAATTGGCTCTCAGTCCTCATCTTTACAGAGCAAGTCTGATGAATGCTAGGGGTGGGGTGGGGACTGGCAATAGGGTCAAGGTAAAACAGGAAGTACTGAGAGAGAAATTCAAAGCATATGGAAGAGAACTCTTATATACTGGTGGGAAGCGAACCTGCCCAGCCACCATAGAAATAAATATGGAAATTCTTAACTCAACTACTTATAGATCTGATATCACTATGATATGGTACGTATGGCTTAGCTACACCACTCCTGGGTATTTTTACCTTGAAGGTCTGTAGACAATATATATCACAGGTATTTGTGCATCCATGTTTATTTGTAGCCATATTTACCAAAGATAAGTTCTGGAATAAACTTATACCTCACAAACAGGAAAACAGATGAGGAAAATGTGCTCTATGCACAATGTAATTGTATGTAGAATTGTAATGAGCCATAATAAAGAATGAAACTGTCTTTTTCAGGAGAATGGGTACAAATACAAGCCAGCCTCAGAAAGCAAAATAATGCATGTTTCCTTTCATTAGCTAAATCCTAGAGTTTTTTTTGTACAGATAAATAAAACCATAGAGCTGTATATGGCTTTAACAAGAAGCAAAGCATCTAGGGAACAAAGGGGACTAGTGGGAGCAAGGGAAGAGAAAGAAAGAGAAGGCGGCAGGTGTGGAGGCATGGCCCATGGGCTGAATACATTATATGCTTGTATAAAAATATCCTTCTGAAACAATGTACTGTGTACAGTAAAATATGTAGAGATGGGGAGGCAGAAGGGTGGACACACACACACACACACACACACACAAGTGGAGCTGGAAAAAGCTAAGCAGAGAATGGCCTTGCTGCCTAGCTGAAGATAGACACTGGAGGAAGATGAATTCGAGCTATTAAACAGCCCATACAACCAGAAGAGCGAAAGGCCGCATGCGCTGGTTTATTGCTGCAGTTCTAACCTTTCATAAGCGCTTACTTGGCAGCCCTATTGAGAGTGGTATTTGATTCTGGAAGCATCTTAAAGGAGCAACACCCGACCTTCCACTTCCCTTTTTTCATTTAGGCCATAAAATATATTGGCTTTGTGCATTACTGCCAAGGGAAGAAAAAATATGTCATGTGTTAGTTTCCAAATGAAATGACATTTAGTAAAGTGTACATTTAAGGTATTTTTCAAGGCTGGCTTTGTTTTTTTCCAGACTACAGAATAAGGGTCTCTCCCCATCACCCAAGTTATGGAATTACAGGTGACTTTTGTTTCTCTTAAACATCCTGTCATGTTATAGGGAAGTTGTGTGTACACATGAGTGTGAAAGCCGGATAGCCACCTCAGTTGTCATTCCTCAGATGTCATCTGCCTTGCTTTTTGAGACAGGGTCCCTCATTGGTTTGGAGTTCATCAAGTATTCTAAGTGAGCTGGCAAATAAGGCTGAGGAATCCATCTGCTTCTGCCTCCATAGCCCTGGGACTACAGGGCCATCCTGCCAAGGCCAGCTTTTAAATGTGAAAATATAGTTCTAAGACCTAAACTCATATCCTTATGCTTGTGAATCAAGTACCTTGCCAGACGAACTATCTCCATAGCTCCATAGGAAGAAATAAGAGCCTCAGTTAGGTCTTGCAATAACTTGGTGATTCCTCTGAGTATTCTTCCATCCTGGTTGGGGCCATCTGTGATCAGTACCATTGGAACAGAGACACAGCTGGGATTTAGCCCCTGTGGCAGGATTGGATCTTGATCCGTAGGAAGAAATGAAAGAGTAAACCGTGAATTTGCACTCAATTCTCAAAACACAGAGAAGGAGAGGTCCCAACACCTATGCATAGAAGTCCAAGATGTGAATAAACTGACTCCCCAGTTATAGTCCTTTCTGAGCAAAGGCATGATTGATGGCTGTAGAGCTTCATGGGCAGAGTGTAGTAGAGGAGACTTAGAGAATTGTGCTGACGAGAGGAAATGGAATTTTGTTGTCAAGATGTGGAGAGAGCAAGGGAATCCTTGAAGGATGATTTAAACAAACCAAACCAAACTGTGCCTACTTGAGAGAAAATTCATGCTGTCCCTTTTCCACTCCAGACTTTTTATTTAGTAGCTTCATCTAAAAGGCATTTGTTGGTTTTATGTTTACATGCCTATGGTTGAATTCTGCCTTTGATAAGTTCCATAAGAAGAACATTATGATACAGCTTTGGATAGCATGGCATAGGCCAGCATCTGCTGCCTGGCAGACCTTTGCTATTTTTTTAAAGATAGAACATAAAGTTTCTAGTCCTGTTACATAGTGTTATATTTAATTAGTACAGATGAAAGCCAGCTCTAGTGATGCAAAACTTAGAAAAAATTTTAAAGCCCTGATATGAACATATTTTCTGATTATGAATGTGCCACTTGTCATAGAGCACAATTTGAGAACTGTACATCAGCATTAAAAAGACAGTATTGGTAGCTCTTCCATTTCACAACTCATTTCATCTTATGGTCCTTCTTTAGAATATGTGGTTTTATCTAGGTTAATTTTTGTATACAGTATGAGGTTTGGGTCGGAGTTCCTTTGTCTATGCATGCAGATGTGCCTGTGTGTGCAATTCAATTATTCTGACATCATTTATCTGGCTGAGTCACTTTCTTAGTCTTAGTGGAGAGGGTGTGTCTGGAGTAGGACAGTTTGTGTTTAAGACCCTAAGGATTATGATACATATGGATCTCTGTCTATGGAGAACGACTATTCCACCATTTTGTGTGGATGTAGGAACCTTAATACCTACCCCAATAACTTGATAATGCTGGTTATTCCACACTGTTTATAGAGAACAGCCACCAGCAGTGTTTCCTAATTTTATCTCACAAGTGATGGGGGAATACAGGCACCTTTCATTCAGTCTCCACGGTGTCTTCTCTCTGCGTTTAGCTGACAGGATAGGAGAGCTATACATTTAAAAGCTTACCAGGAACATCATTTCTTAAATTGAAATCATTAAACAAATCTCAACCATCTCAAAAGGAGCAGACCTGGGTTTGATTTTAATTTTTTTAATTTGTCTTTATGAGTATTTTATATGCTCTGGGTTAGTGTATGCCACCTGGGTGCAAGTGCCTGAAGAAGCCAGAAGGTGGTGTGGGATGCTGTGGAGCTGCAATTGCAGGCACCTGTCGGGTAACTGACGTGGCTTTTGGGAACATTCCTGTGATCCTCTGCAAGAGCAGCAAACATACTTAACCATGAACCATCTCTCCAGCCCCTAGACATGTGTTTTTATTCATATTTGTGACAATGTTACTCTTTCATTCATCACCCAAAGTTTTTGTTACACATTTTCTTTAGGTTGCCTCTACTCTTTGGAAAACTTACTTCTTGTAACAAATGCTGGAGAGCACAACTCTTGGCAATGAAAAATTTTAGTTACTTTCATGTTTTGTCATTGTATGTTTATGTTTCTGAAGGTTGGAATGTGGGGTCTCCTCCATGCTAGGCAAGAGTTCTACCCCTGAGAGTACTCCAGTGCTCTCCCTGAGCTCAAGCTCTGGATAAGGTGATATTTTAAAAATAATAATAATAATAATAATAATAATAATAATAATAATAATAAAAGTGATGCTTTGCTCTAGCTACCTTGGTTTTTAATTTTTTGGTTTTTAAAATAATTTAAAAAAAAGATTTGTGTGTGCATGGTGGCGTGGTGTGTGTGTTTACATGAATGCACGTACCCACTGAAGCCAGAAAAGAAGCCAGATTTGGTGGAGCTGGAGTTACAGACAGTCCTGAACCACTCAAGGTGGCCTGGGAACTCCTGTCCTCCAGAAGGGCAGCAAGCTCTGTTAGCCACTAAAACCCCTTGTTTAAATTTGTTCTGTTTATATAAGTGAAAGGTCTGTATTCATTTGGATTATTACTGCCTTGTATATTTAAATTATTTTCCTATGCATGTTTCAAAGATTTTTTAAGTTCCCAGTAATTTATGTGTGTCTGTGTGTTGAGAGAGGCATACACAGAGAGAAACACAGAGACACATACACAGAGGTGTGTGCATTGTGAGAGACACAGAGAGAAGGAAGGAGGGAAGGAGATATGTGTGTGAGATGGGGAGGGAAAAGAGAAGGAGGGAAGGAGGGAAAGAGAGAAGGATAGAGGTGTGTGAGTGCAAGTGTGTGTGTATGTGTGTGTATGTGTGTGTGTGTTTATGTGTGTGTATGTGTGTGTGAGTGTGAGTGTGTATGTGTATGTATGTGTGTGTGCGTGTGAGTGCAAGTGTGTGTATGTATGTGTGTGCATGTATGTACGTGTGTGTTTATGTGTTTGTGAGTGTGAGTGTGTGTATGTGTGTGTGAGTGTGAGTGTGTGTATGTGTATGTGTGTGAGTGTGGGTGTGTGTATGTGTGTGTGCGTGTGTATGTATGTGTGTATGTGTGTGTGTGCGTGTGTATGTGTGTGAGTGTGAGTGTGTACGTGTATGTGTGTGTGAGTGTGGGTGTGTGTATGTGTGTGTGTATGTATGTGTGTGAGTGTGAGTGTGTGTATGTGTGTGTGTATGTGTGTGTATGTGTGTGTGTATGTGCGTGTGTGTGTGAAGAGGCCAGACGAAGATATGGATTGTCTTTTTCTATTACTCTTGACCTTATTTCTTTGAAGCATGATGTCTCCCTGAATCTGAGCCCTAGCCATCCTCCTGCCTCCCTCAGTAACAGTGCTGGAATTCTGTGCACACAGCCACACAAATATTATGTGGGTGTTAGGGATCTGAGCTTAAGTTTTTATGAGTATGCAGCAAGGACTTTTTTCCACTGTAACTTAGAAAGTGGGAGGGAAGGAGGGAGGGAAAGAGGAAGGAAGGGAGAGAGAGAGAGAGAGAGAGAGAGAGAGAGANTGCAGATGTGCCTGTGTGTGCAATTCAATTATTCTGACATCATTTATCTGGCTGGGTCACTTTCTTAGTCTTAGTGGAGAGGGTGTGTCTGGAGTAGGATAGTTTGTGTTTAAGACCCTAAGGATTATGATGCATATGGATCTCTGTCTATGGAGAACGACTATTCCACCATTTTGTGTGGATGTAGGAACCTTAATACCTACCCCAATAACTTGATAATGCTGGTTATTCCACACTGTTTATAGAGAACAGCCACCAGCAGTGTTTCCTAATTTTATCTCACAAGTGATGGGGGAATACAGGCACCTTTCATTCAGTCTCCACGGTGTCTTCTCTCTGCGTTTAGCTGACAGGATAGGAGAGCTATACATTTAAAAGCTTACCAGGAACATCATTTCTTAAATTGAAATCATTAAACAAATCTCAACCATCTCAAAAGGAGCAGACCTGGGTTTGATTTTAATTTTTTTAATTTGTCTTTATGAGTATTTTATATGCTCTGGGTTAGTGTATGCCACCTGGGTGCAAGTGCCTGAAGAAGCCAGAAGGTGGTGTGGGATGCTGTGGAGCTGCAATTGCAGGCACCTGTCGGGTAACTGACGTGGCTTTTGGGAACATTCCTGTGATCCTCTGCAAGAGCAGCAAACATACTTAACCATGAACCATCTCTCCAGCCCCTAGACATGTGTTTTTATTCATATTTGTGACAATGTTACTCTTTCATTCATCACCCAAAGTTTTTGTTACACATTTTCTTTAGGTTGCCTCTACTCTTTGGAAAACTTACTTCTTGTAACAAATGCTGGAGAGCACAACTCTTGGCAATGAAAAATTTTAGTTACTTTCATGTTTTGTCATTGTATGTTTATGTTTCTGAAGGTTGGAATGTGGGGTCTCCTCCATGCTAGGCAAGAGTTCTACCCCTGAGAGTACTCCAGTGCTCTCCCTGAGCTCAAGCTCTGGATAAGGTGATATTTTAAAAATAATAATAATAATAATAATAATAATAATAATAATAATAATAA
>LOEQ01005402.1:9098-45695 GCA_001685075.1 Bramus lutescens
AGCAGCTTTGTTTGTCATAGCCAGAACCTGGAAACAACCTAAATGACCCTCGACTGAAGAATAAATAAGGAAAATGTGGTACATTTACACAATGGAGTACTACACAGCAGAAAAAATTGACATCTTGAATTTTGCAAGAAAATAGATAGAGCTAGGAAACATTATTTTGAGTGAGGTAACCCAGACCCAGAAAGACAATTATCACATGAACTCACTCATAAGTGTTTTTTAAACATAAAGCAAAGAAAACCAGCCCACAAATCAAAATCCCAGAGAACCTAGACAAGAACAAGAGGCATACGTACATCTAATCTACATGGGAAGTAGAAAAATACACAATCTCCTGAGTAAACTGGGAGCATGGGGACCTTGGAAAAGGGTTGATGGGGAGGAAAAAGGCAGGAAGGGGAGCAGAGAAAAATGTAATGCTCAACAAAAATCAATTTTATAAAGTTTAAAAAAATTGCCTTGCAACTACAGAACCTTAAATGAACCACAAGTAAAATCTCTTAAGCTGTTTTTAAGCTGTTTATCTCCTATATGATGTCAAAGGTATGAAGAATGAAGTCAAATGTTTCTATTTATTGCCATAGTATATGAAACTGGTAGCACTTATTGGAAAATGATGAATGACTGAGATTCTTATGCTACACACTTTCTTCTTTGTAGCCATAAATAGGTGACTCAGCATCTGCTATACGCAATGGTTAGCAGCAAATTATAGGTGTTGATGGGAAACATCGAGATTGCATGGTTTTGACTTAATTGGAAGCTTGAAAATATAAAAAATATCACGTGGTATTTTACACAATGCGAAAATTGTACCAAAGATCGAGGAGAAAGTTATGTTTACTATAAAACTGAATCTAAGAAAAATATGACAGCTTAAGTTTAAACTCTGAGACACAGGTTCTAGGAATCCACCAGTTCACAAACAGAACATTTAGCCCAGGAAAACTGTTTCTTTTTTATTTTCAGTAACAGAGGTAGGGGTGTGTGTGTGTGTGTGTGTGTGTGTGTGTGTGTTTGTGTTTAAATGTTTGAAATTGTAATGTCTTTGAGTAGATAAGCATGGTGACTGAGAGGGAATAAATAAATAAATAGAGAAACAAATGATAAACCAAAAAAGTATTGTTCTTAATATTTTATTTGCTCTCCTTTATTGGCAAAAGACATCTTCAGCGACATTAGTACTAATTACAAAGTTAAAAATTAACATACCTTAATGGTATCTTTAATAGCATCCAATATTCTCTTAGAAATTTCCCTTGTTGCTTGGCTCTTACAATCTTCCATCTACTTTTCCATGATGCTCTCTGGTTCTTGGGTTCAAGATTTATGCTATCGATGCGTCATTGCCTTCTCCTATGTCAGGGAAGATAAATCCATGAAACTTCAACAGCATAGATTCTAAAAAAAAGACCTGAAAAATTCCAACGTCAGTTGATGTTCCAGTATAGATGTGGGAAATCTCATGGGTTCCAACTCCTAGATGAAGAGCTGTAAGCATGAAACAACTTTAAATAAGGAGAAATAGTCTTCCCAGGACTAAGGCTCATGATTGATATTCCAATGAGTGGTAAGTCCTTGAAGCATACATGCAGGCAAAGCTAAAGAAACATAGCAATTTCTATATACACAACACAATACACATACACACACATAGATATACACACACAAACACACACACACACACACACACACACACACACAGAGAGAGAGAGAGAGAGAGAGAGGCTGTGAATTGAAAAGGAAAGAGAAAAACTGTAATTCTATTTTAATTAAGTAAAATATAACCACCATTATTACATGGAGCTACCCTGTTAGAGCAGGTACCATTTTTGGAAGATTCAGAACATGTGGCTAGGTAGCTCAGAAGCCCTAGTGATGAGTTTAATATTCTTCCAATTTACATAATATTAAAATTACTCTTGATGATTTATCACTATTCCCATAGACTCATAAACTTTTTAATCCTCATACTAGCAGCATCTTCTCACAGAAGATAGCAATTAACATGCAGACTTTCAACTGATCAATGTAAAATGGATAAGCGACTATGGAATGGTTATCCCTAAGTGTACCATACATATGAAACCATTCTCACTAAAGATCTGGGAGTTCCACAGAACAAAAGGTGGGAAAACTTTAAGAGTCAAAGGTAAAAGATGACTTCAAGAAAATAGTGATTTTTGGACACAACAGAGCAATTGACCGATGAACTCCTAGAGAGGATAACAACATGCACAAGACAGCTATAAATATAAGCCAGACATAATGAGGAAGGGAAGGGGCACAAGATCACACCACTAGCTGGGGGACTGTATGCTTCTGGCAGAGAGGAAGTCAGCTTTCTTTAAGTTCACAAGCATTATAGGTCTACCACTCTCCCAAGAGTCATTGGGCAATAAATACTGGCCTCATCACAGCTTAAAAAACATAAAGAAAAATAAAGGAAGAAAATCCACAGTTTGGTGAGTAGGGAGGTGAGGATGCAGAGGTGCTGGGGATAGTGTGAATGTGATTACAATACAGTATATGAAATTTTGAAGGAATTGATGGAAACACTATTTTAAAAATACAGCATTGTATTTGTTTGCAAATCTTCACATGTTAGTTAACAGATCTAGATATTCTTGCTAAACAAAATATAATAGTAATATAAGAAAAGACATTTTTTGTTATTAGTTGCATATGATATGACTATTTAAATAGAAAACTCAAGGGGATAATCTGCAAAACTATGAGAATTAATACTGAAGTTCATTATAATGATTGGATACAAATTAAATGGTGATGTTGATAGTTTTCTGCAAAGCAGAAATAACCAATTAGAGTACGTAATGAGAAAAGGTACTATTCACATTATAATAACATCTTATTAAGAAATCCACATAATCTACACGATCAGTTTTATGATATTTTGCAAAGCAATAGAAATAAAATTGGTGATGCAATATGAAGAGACTGTATTGAGTAGCACTGGAGTTTGTAAAATATGCACATAGCCTCCAAAGTAATTATACATTAATAACACGATATTTGGGATCATGAAGAAAATTTCTAAATTTTATCTGAAAGAAAGAAAAATAGGTAAAGATAAAAGTGAACACTAGGGAAAGGAAAAATAACATCTTCACTGTAATAAAAAGGTGTTTAAAGATGATGTTACAAATATTCTGTGGTTCTGACTAAAGAAATTAGAGTAACAGAACCAACGAGAGTAATGCAACACCCTGGAATATTTATAGAAATTCAGCTCATAAAATGTATGTCACAAACCAAGAATTACAAGACGAAGGGTTTTGAAGTAATAGTACAGATACAATTAACAACTTTGTTAAAAAATGATGAATTCTACACTGCAACCTAGAGTACACATCCTCATGAAAAAAGGGGGAATTTTAAAATGCTAAAAGTACATACAGCTGATACTTTAATAAACCAGCATAAACCCGAATGCATTTTTACTATTTGTACTTATACCCCAAAATAAGTGTAGTTTTCACTTGTTATCAAGAAATCTTCTCTTTGCAGCAGAGACCATTATGAAAACCCATAACAAATCAAAATGCAGAATTGTAGAGCCCAGTCCCAACTAATATATCAAAGCACTACATCAGCATTTAAGGCTCAGATATCATTGTGAAAGAAAGATCAGAAAGACTATCAAAGCCAGAAGAATGGAGTGTTCTGTGACATTGTAATATTTGGAAATCTCAGGCACTGTACCTATGACATCTCTTCTACATGGCTGTCTAAGCTGCATAGCTCTTCTATTCATGGGGTAATTCAATTATTTCTGAAGATGCATGAACTCTATGAGCTAAAGGTGTGTCTGTAAAGTCCATTCTGAAAACACCGTATACTTTTTCCACTTGCTAGAATTTGAACATATATGCTTTTTAAGGATGCATGAATCATGAAATAATTACTTAAATTCACTTCACCCTATATAGGCTATACAATTCTACCTCTTTAACAAGAGTTTCTAGAAATCTAGTGATCCAATAATTATACATGTGCTCAAACTATGGTAGGCATAAAAACAAGAGTAGACATGTTAATTTTAAACTCTGTCAATGTGCTTCATTAATAATTTAATATTTGTTTATGCCCAAATGGTGTTAATAAGTTGAGTCAATTTTCTTCTGGTGAATATACTTAAAATGACAAAGGGTAAAAATTGTTATGACAGTTTTCAATGACTTTTTTTAGAATTTCAAGTTGTTTAAAATGAGAAATGTCAAAGTAGAAAAATTAAAGTCATTATAAAATTTGTAGAAGAAATAAAAATAACAAGATTATTTTTCAAGTAACTTGTGGTGGATTATAATCTTTTTAAGCATTCCTAAAAGTATATCAAAGGGTTGCTAGAATCTGAGAGACAATGTATATTGATATTATTAGCAATATTTATAGGAATACAATTATATTTATATGAGATAATATAAAAGGTATTTCAATAGCCAGACAGTGGTGGTGCACACCTTTAATGCCAGCACTCAGGAGGTAGAGGCAGGCAGATCTCTGTGAGTTTGAGGTCAGTCTGGTCTACAAGAGCTAATTCCAGGACAGAAGCCCTGTCCTGAAAAACGAAAAAAGTAAAGATATTTCAAATAAATTATTTAGTTTTTTTGAAAGACATTTGCTATGATGCTAAAGACTAAGGAAAAGAACAATGTTTATATATTCTAATATAATACACTAATTAGTTTAAGATAGTGACAGGTTTTGGCATAGAGTATAAAAAGTTATGATAATTTGTACATCATATATAAAACTTAAATATCAGATTAAATGGCAAATGATTACAGACATAGAATAACATTTATAGATGCAGTTATCTTAGAATATATCATGTATGGTAATTAAAAATTGCATTCAGGCTAAAATGTATATTTATGAGGAAATGATTAGAAATTAATGATATATTGTATTTAGCTTCTAGAATATAAATACCACAATTACATTTTTATAGAATATTGACAAGTTAAAATATAATATGATTGATATCCTGTGCTAATATGAATATGAACTTTAAACAATAACTGAAAATTCATATGTGTATTTAAATGTGTTAACTCATTTCTATGTTTTCTGTTTCAAAGTTATGGGTTTAAATGTGCAGCTTTTGTGATTTGTGTTATGAGTTTAAATGTACAGTTTTGTGATTTGTTGTTATGCATTTTTCAGAAAAGATTTCATGTAGCTCTGAATGGCCTTGAACTGGTTATTTATAGCCAAGGAAGTCTGTGAACTTCTTCTCTATCTCTTTATTTTTATTTTTTACTTTTAAAACAGTCTTATTTTATATACCAATCCCAGTTCCCTTTGCCTCCTGTCCTCCCACTCCCCTCCCACTCCTCCCCCTTTCTCCCCACTCTACCCCTATCCACTCCTCAGACAGGGTGAGGTCTCCCATGGGGAGACAACAAAGCCTGTCTTATCACTTGAGGCAGGACCAAGCCCCACCCCTTCCGTATCTAAGCTGAGGAAGGTATCTCTCAATGGGGAATGGGCTCCTGTTCATGCACTAGGGATAAATACTGGTTCCACTGCTAGTGGGTTCACCAACTGCCCATGCCAGACAATTTTCACACTCATTCAGAGGCCTAGTTCAGTCTTACATTGTTTGAGCTTGCTCTCTCTAGTCAGCTGTTTCTGTGGGTATCCCCATGATAGTCTTCATACCTTTGCTTTTAATGTGTCTATCCTCTGTCTACGACTGGACGCCAGGGGCTGGGCCCAGTGCCTAGCTGTGGTTCTCTCCATCTGCTTCCTTCAGTTACTGGATGAAGGTTCTATAATGACAATTACGGTAGCCGTCAATCTGATTACAGTGGAAGGGCAGTTTAGATGTTCTCTCCACTGTTACTTAGGTTCTCAGGCTGGGGTCATCCTTGTGATTTCCTGGAAGTTTCCTTTGTGCCTGGTTTCTCGCTAAACCTACAATGGCTCCATCTTTCAAGGTATCTCTTTCCTTGTTCTCCCTCTCTGTCCTTTACCTAACTTGATCTTCTTGATTCCTCTTGTTCTCCTCACAGCTTCCCTTTTGTCCTCCCCTTACCACCAGAACCCCCCTCCCCTCATGCTGCAAATTTACTAAGGAGTTCTTGTCTATTTCTCCTTCCCCAGGGAGATCCATATATGTCTCTCTTAGGGTTCTTGTTTCATGTTTTCTCTGGGGTTGTGGGTGGTTTTTCTTAGTTCTATCCATTTGCCTTCTAATTTCAAGATTATTTTAATCACTGAGTAGTACTCCATTGTGTAAATGTACCACATTTTCTTTGTCCATTCATCAGTTGAGGAGCATGTAGGTTGTTCCTGGGTTCTGGCTGTTATGAATAATGCCGTTATAAAAATAGTTGGGCAAATGTCCTTGTGATATGAGCCTACAGGCTTGGGGTATATGCCCAATAATGGTATTGCTGGGTCTTAGGGAGATTGAGTTCCAGTTTTTTGAGAAATTGCCATACTGGTTTCCAAAGTGACTGTATAAGTTTGCACTCCCACCAGCAATGTGTGAGTGTTCCCCTCATTTCATATCCTCTTCAGAATAAACAGTCTTTTTTATTATTATTTTATCCATTCTGACTGCAGTAAGATGGTATCTCAGAGTTGTTTTGATTTGCATTTCCTTGATTGGTAAGGATGTTGAGCAGATACTTATGTTCTTTCAGCTGTTAGAGATTTCTTTGTTGAGAATTCTCTGTTTAGATCTGTACCCCAATTTTAAATTAGATTATTTGGTATTTTGATATCTAGTTTCTTGAGTTCTTTGTATATATTGGAGATCAACCCTCTGTTCAAAATGGGGTTAATGAAATTTTTCCCATTCTGTAGGTTGTTGTTCTGTCTTGCAGACTATGTCCTTTGCCTTACAGAAGCTTCTCAGTTTCATGAGGTCCCATTTATTAATTGTTGATCTCAGTGTCTGTGCTACTGGTATTATTATGTGGGAAGCCCTTTTGTATATTGGTTAATGAATAAAGAAGCGCCTTGGTCCTACAGCAGGGCAGAATAAAGCTAGATGAGAAAAGTAAACTGAATGATGGGAAAAAGTAGGTGGAGTCAGAGAGACACCATGTAGCTACCTAAGGAGACAGATGCTAAGAACCTTACAAGTAAACCATGAGCCTTGTGGTAAAATACAAAATAAGAGAAATGGGTTAATTTAAGATGTAAGAGTTAGTTAATAAGAATCCTGAGCTAATAAGCCAGGCAGTGTTTTAATTAACACAGGTTTTGTGTGATTCTTTCAGATCTAGGTTGCCAGGAAACAAACAAGCAGTCTCTGCCTACACTATTATATTTAGGAAGTGGTCTCCTGTGCCAATGCTTTCAAGGTCACTTCCCACTTTCTCTTCTACGAGGTTTGTTACAGCTGGATTTATGTTGAGTTCTTTGATCCATTTGAAATTGAATTTTGTGCATGGGGATAAATATTTATCTATTTGCATTCTTCTATATGTAGACATCCAGTTATGCCAAAACCATTTGTTGAAGATGCACTCTTTTTTTCCATTGTATATTTTTAGCTTCTTTTTCAAAAACCATGTGTTCATATGTGTATGGATTAATATCAGCATTTTTTATTTGATTTCATTGGTCAACCTGTCTGTTTTTATGCCAATACCAAGATGTTTTCATTTCTATAGCTCTATAATAGAGCTTGAAATCAGGGATAGTAATGCCTCCAGAAGTACCTTTCTTGTGCAGGACTTTTTGGCTATCCTAGTGGGTTTTTTTTTTGTTGTTGTTGTTGTTTTTCCATACGAAGTTGAATATTGTTCTTTCATGTTCTGTGAAGAATTTTCCTGGGATGTTGATGGAGATTGCATTCAATCTGTAGATTGCTTTTGATAAGACTGCCATTTTTACTATGTTGATCCTACCTATCCAAGAGCATAGGAGAGCTTTGCGTTTTTTGATATCTTCTTAAATTTCTTTCTTTAAAGACTTAAAGCTCTTATCATACAGGTCTTTCACTTGTTTGGCTAGAGTTATTCCAAAATATTTTATGTTGTTTGTGGCTATTATAAAGGGTGATGTTCCTTAGTTATTAGAGAAATGCAAATCAAAACAACTCTGAGATTCTATCTTATACCTGTAAAAATGTCCAAGATCAAAAATACTGATGACAACTTGTGCTGGAGAGGTTGTGGGGAAAAGGGAACACTCCTGCATTGCTGGTGGGAATGCAAGCTGGTATAGCCCCTTTGGATGTCAGTGTGAAGATTTCTCAGAAAATTAGGAAACCACCTTCCTCAAGACCCAGCAATACCACTTTGGGATATATATCCAAAGGATGACCAATTGTGTTACAAGGACATGTGATCAGCTATGTTCATAGCAGCATTGTGTGTCATATCCAGAACCTGGAAACAACTTAAATGCCCCTTGACCAAAAAATGATAAGGGAAATGTGGTACATTTACACAATGGAGTACTACATAGCAGAAAAAAATAATGACATCTTGAATTGTGCTGGAATATGGATGAAGCTAGAAAACATCATTTTGAGTGAGGTAACCCAGATGAGAAAAGACAATGTACTCACTCATAAGTGCTTTTTAAACATAAAGCAAAGAAAACCACCCCACAAATCACAATTCCAGAGAACCTAGACAATAGTGAGGATCCTAAAAGAGACATACATAAATCTAATCTACATGGGAAGTAGAAAAAGACAAGATCTCGGGAGAGGGTTGAAGGGGAGAGGAGAGGCAGAGAGGGGAGCAGAGAAAAATGTAGAGCTCAATAAAAATCAATAAAAAATAAAATAAAAGGTGATATTTCTCTGATTTCTTTCTTAACCTGTTTGTCATCTGTATACAGAAGGCCTACTGAATTTCTTGAGTTAATTATATATCCTGGATATCACAGAAGATGATTTTAAACTCTAGGAGTTTCCTGGTAGAAATTTTAGAGTCACTTACATAAACTATCATATCATCTGCTAAAATATTCACTATTTCACACAATAGTGAACGTTTGACTTCTTTAAATGATAGAAATTTGGGTGTTTGTCACTATACCAGTCTTAAATATGCTAGTTTTGTAAATGATTCTTGCCTTAGTTAGGGTTTCTATTGCTTTGATGAAGTCTGTGATCAAAACAAGTCAGGGAGAAAAGGGTTTACTTCATTTGCAGAGCAGCAGTCCATTCAGGCAAGTTCTAGGTGGGCAAGAACCTGGAGGCAAGAACTAATGTAGAGGCCTGGAGGTATGATGTTGCTTATTGGATTGTTCCTCATAGATTGCTCATCCTTCTCTCTTATAGCACCCAGGAACACCAGACCAGCTATGACTCCACCCAGAATGGACTATGCCATCCCACATCAATCACTAATAAAGAAAATGCCCCTCAGACTGCCTAGAGTCTTATCTTATGGAGGCATTTCTCCTCAATTGAGGTTCCTTCCTCTCAGATGATTCTAGGCTATGTCATATTTGCATAAAATGAGCCATTTCAAGTATCTCTTTTTTTACTAGATTTTCTAAAGTAATCATGCTCACTTTGTAAAAAATAGTGGTATAGAATGAATTCATTGCTGACAATCCCTTCAATACTTCTTTCATTTTGGTTTCAATATGTCTGGATTATTCATTCTGAAATGTTTACCTAACAGAATGCTTTGACTGTGCCTGTCAAGATTGAAATAGTTTTCAAGCACAATGGGTATGCAATCATACATATATATCTGAAACTCAAAGTTATTTTGTAAGTTATTGCCTATTTGTGTCATGTAAGTGTTGAGCCTTTGAAGCCTAAAATTATTGTATATATATATATTAGACAATATATAGTTATATGTATAATTATATGTAATTATCACTAAATCCGTGAGTCTCATTTCTCATGAGTTTATGAAATGTTCAGCACAATCACATATTGTGGTAGTTAGGTATGGTCCCTGCTCACTGTAGTCTTCCACAGTTTAATATTAAGAAAAAGGAACCAGGTTGGAGCCCTGAGTTCCAAATGGAGGGGTGTACAATAATAGTGTTCACTTACATTGGAAAATTATGATGGCAAACAAGTTAACTCAACATTCTCATATGTCGTATTTCTTAAGTCAGGAGATGATTTTCTCTGATATGAAGCATGCCAATTATTCACTGTTTGCCATAGTGTTTGTCTGAAGTGTTCCATTGTGTGGTTTAAATGTGGAGAACAGACAGAAGGTGTTCAGTCAAGGGCTTCAGAAGAGTGGAGTCACAGAAGGAGAAGAGAAAAGGTAATCTGTTAAAATACCCTGAAGACTATATTCTAAATGTATTATACAAAATTTGTGAAAGCTAGAATAGATAATTACCATTATTGCCAAAGTGGGTGGTACACTGGCATTTTCTGAAAATTAAAAAAAATGTAATTTATAGAGTTACAACTCACAACTTTTAAAATTTACAAACTCAAGTACACATTCCAATGCTTGTAGTCTGTTTAGAGTTTAGCAGCCATATTCACATTCTAAGTTTAAAATATTTACATTGTTGAGAACTTTTATTTAAAAATTTTCCAATAATAGTTTTTCTTGACACATGTGTGAATCAAGGGAATTTGATGAGTACTGTTCTTAATATAAAAATAGTAAAACCGAGCCTATCGGTGGGGGCACATACCTTTAATCAGCTGATCTCTGTGGGTCTGAGGCCAGCCTGCTCTACAGACTCCAAAGCTACATGGAGAAACCATGTTTTGAATCTCCCTCCCCGGCAAAACAAATGAACAAATAAATAAATAAATAGATAAATAAATA
The DNA here is from genome assembly GCA_001685075.1 of Bramus lutescens. NCBI lineage: Eukaryota > Metazoa > Chordata > Mammalia > Rodentia > Cricetidae > Bramus > Bramus lutescens. Next base: position 19,865 of record LOEQ01005402.1, read on the forward strand.
AATAATAAAAATTAAAATAAAATAAACAATAAAACAAAACAAATAAAATAATAAAATGGGTATCTCTGGTCCCTTGCTGGTTTCTTCAGCACATAGGTAAACAGCAAAATATGACTGGATTATATATGTTCATCTGAGAGTCTCAGTGCGTCACCTACTCTTATTGTAGATTATTGCATTTCAGCTGGTATTGGGTCTGGGAATTTACCATGACTGTATGTGGCTCAATGACTAGATTGTAAATTCTCTGGCCTAATCAAGAGTTTGTCCCCTTTCTGGATTCATAATCTGATCTCACTAATGGAAGGTGCTAGAAAGTAGTGGGTGGGAACTAGACGAAGGGCAGGTTACAAGAGACAAGCTCTGGAAGGACTACTCTTGTCCTGGATCCCTTCTGCCTGATAGTGCCTGTTCTCTGGCTGCGAGGAGATTAGCAGGTCTGTTCCACCCCATCCTCTGTCATAACACTCCAGCTCACCTCAGACTAACACAGATGTGTGGACTGTCACCTCCAATGTCCGATGATGAGGTAAGTTCTTCATTTATAAAATTTTTCTCTAGGGTACTTGTTACAGCAATGAAAGAGCTAACTAGTACTACATAAAAACATGACCCGTGATATAATTGCTCATCCAGAAAGGAAGAAATTTGTCCGAAAATTTCAGCTAATGTTTTACACTTTGCCTCCACTTTTGCAGAGTCTTCAAACAAGTAGCTTCCCCATCTGCATTCCAGCAATATGCAGACTCCTGAATAATTTCAAGTAGAGAATTTACTTTGCTTTTTTTTAAACAATTATTTTGAAAGTCAGGAGGATTGTAGAAAGAATTATTCAGTAGAGGGAAATAAATATTATTTTGCCCTCATATATTGTAGAATTTTAAAATTTCTAACCATTGTTGTTTACTAGTAGTGAGAAATCTTATCAAAAGTTTGAAATAAAGCAAGTTGGTAGGATTTGTAATTAAAAAAAAGCTATACCTTTGAATAACTTTTAAAAATAAACCCAAATCGCAATGTTTTGAAACCAGGTGACAACAACTGCAAAGTACCCATTTTCTAGTTATTTTTATGAAGACATTCTGTGGTATAATTGTGAAGACACTAAGGAAATGAAGGACACAAGTAAGGAACTGGGGTCAGATGTTTATTGATTACTGAAGGTAAGTTAATTTCAGTTTATAAGTAAATCAGTGTCAACCAATATATCAGTGAGTCTTTTCAAAAGAGAAATAGTGCCGTGCCTTCATTATTTTAGTTGAAAGAGAGATAGTTTCCTAGTTCTTCAAACAGAAAAAATAAATAAATAAATCTGAGCCCCTAAACATTAAACCATGCTTTTTTTTATTTACTCTCAATAGCCTTGGGCAAAGATGTTCATCCAGTACACCTCATTTTCCCCATCTGTAGAATGGCAATAACGATGCTTACCTGCCTTTCAGGAGTGCTATGAGGCATAATTAGTGGTAAAGTATTTTGCAGATGAGGAATTCAGTGCAAACGCTAAGTACCATTATTATAGCAATTTTATGATAGGTATGTAATTGTATTTTTTATTTTCAAAGTATTGCAGTTTTCCATCTGTCATTTGTTATTCGTCAAGCAAAAGCTAAACTTGGATTTTCTCACATTATTATGGTATGAAATGTATCTAAGCACGAGTCATGATAGCATGTATCCACGTCCTTTGTGATTATCTTTGAGAAGCCAATCAGCAAGCAAACACATTAAGCAGATCATATGTAACTACTGAAGGACGTTAGGCATGTTTCTGCAAATGCTACGGTGAAAATCAGTAGCGACCAGGTCCATGAGTATTACTACCTATAGCCTCACTTTGTCTCCATGTGAGTCAAAATCCATTTGAAGTGATGCTCACTTTAGCTTTTTCTTCCTTACCTCTGCTCTCCCTTGCCTCTTATTTACATTGCCCTGTCTTGACTTTATTCATTTAAAACTAATAAAAATTAATCAAGCAGAACAATTTCATATGGGCAGGAATGCGTTCTTTTCTTGACTATATGAGACAAGGCTTTCATTGTTTCCTGGTTTGTTTGCTTTTTTACACGTGACTTTCCTCATCTTGTTTCTGTTGGGACCTTCTACACTTTAATGGTGAGCAACAAATAAAGACATACTACCGCAGACCAAAGCACAATTGTCTCCCTAGTACATGTGCTTGATAAATGCCCTGTTTCAGCTAAAGAAGATGTATAACTGCTCCCTCATACTAAATTTTGTGGTGAAAATCTTTAATAACTAAAACTGACTATAATTTCCTCCTTTCGACTGTTCTGTTTCAGGACCCCATAAATCCTTTTTATTGATTAATTTTACACAGAATGTTGTAGAGCTCTAAACACAAGAAATTAAACTGAATGACGGGTGGATTTCTTCTCATAGTCTTTCAGCTAACCCAGCCAAAAGGGTGGTAGGTGACATTATAGATGTTTTTTATTTTTAAAAATCTTCTAATGTGCATAAGTTATATCAATTAATTTTTATCCTGAACCTATTTGTAGAATTGAATGGAAAAATAACTCAAATTTTGCCTTTTTGAAGTATTACATTTAAATTCATTTACTGATATATATGATTTCATTAGGAGAAATAATGGAATTCATAATCAGAATATTTTGGCATTATACTGTGAAATGGGTAAATTAATCACTTTAAAAGTTTGGCAAAACTTCTTCCTGTCTTTCTTGAACATAGAAAAGTCACCTTAGTTTTAGATTTCAGTAACCAATATTTTGTCTGTGATATGTTTGGATGGGAAAATACTTTCTGCTGTAAAACAATATATGGCACAAATCATTAAAATACTTAGTGCATAAAAATGTATTATTGTCTGGAAGTACTATAGAGCTCTCACATATCATGCTCCAGGAGTAAATCCATAGAGGCCTAAGGTGAAAAGTTGTGGCTCTAAGGACAGCATGGACAATAGCCATTATTTTTGGTTACAGAGGGAAGAGTAACAAATGACTCTGAGATACCTGAAGTTCCTGTATATTTAGATAATGTGATATAAACTCTTAAAAGAGAAGGAACTTACTTCATGGAATAAAGTAAAAGAAAACCACAGAAGTAGGTCGAAAAGCTGAATGTGAAGAAGGAAGGCTTGTCCCAACCCAGGAACTATGCAGTGTATGAAAATTCAGCTTAGGAAAGAAACATGCAACATAGAGAAGAAAAAGGAAATTTAACACTACCCACCTAGATAAAAGAACAATCCCAACAATGATGATAAAAAAAAACTAAGAAGTATTATGGTCTGTATTTGAAACATCTCTCACAAGCTAGTGTCTGACTGGTCAGTCCCCACTCAGTGGTGCTAATTTGAAGGATGTGAGGCCTTTATTGGGTGGAGTAAGACTGGCTGAGCCAGGTCATTAGAAGTAGTCCTTTGAAAGGTAGACCCCCACAGGTTCTCATCTTGTTCTTTGCTTCATGTCTGTGGCTATATGAGTACCATGACAGTGAGGGCTACTCCTACCACTGAGCTCTTCCCTTTCATGAGCAAAACTAAGGCAGGCTAGAAAGCAGGGGACTTGGGGACATAGTAAAGGTTAAGGACCTTTTATCCTGGATTCTGAGTTAAGATTCCCACGAGCTGATAAGTAGAGAAAATTAAACTATTAACATTTATGGAAGTAGCTAACATAAAAATAATATTACTCTATGTTAAACAGCAAAAATGCTGTCTTCAGAAACAAATGTGTACAAACTTGGGGGAGGTCTCATTCTTGATCCTAGAAATTGCCTTGGAATTCTAATAAAGACAGTTAACTTTGTCTCCAGGAAACAATTTTTCCTTCTCAAATCCCAGTGTCTTACAGTTTCAGAGTGATTTCCCCAGCACTGGGGAAAACAGAGATGGGAATCAGAGTGACCTCTGTCACCTGCGGTAGCCTGGGGATCTAGATGCTAACAGGTCAAACCTAGATTCATGGATCCAATTAAGACAATAATTTTAGGACTAGCTGAGAAGAACTGGATTTTAATGAAGACACTGCAATCAGATTTAAGAGGCAGGGTTGAGAGAAAGTAAGTTTCTCAGGAAGAGAGAGAGACAAACCCCAGAATATGGGGTGGAAATGTCCTTCTTTCATTACTTGTCTCTCAAAAGCTATTTTGAACTTTGGACTTTTGAACAGCAGTAGGACTCTTTAGTCTAAAAAGTCTTTTAAATAAAAATGAACTAAATAAATATGACCTTACAAGTTAATATGAGCTTTTAGGGTCCAGACACATACTGTTATTAATTTGAATCTGAAGTGTCTTCATTCTCCAACTTGCAATATTTTAGGACCAGTAGTAGGAGAAGAAACTGGCTGCCGGAAGTAGTTCTAAGAGGTGTCTCTGAAAGCTGCACCTGTCTCTGGTTATGACTTGCACTGTTTGCTTTATGACTTCTGTATGTGAATACATGAATCATGCCCTTGCCATCATGGACTTAGCCACTCACATATCTGTGTATTCCCTGAAATGATAGCCTAAACTTATTATGAAACTGTGATCTTGAATGTTTAGCGTTCTTAGTTCTAAATAGAACATTGATAGCATCCCTCTGATGTTTAGAAAGTATCGTGGAAGAAGAGGCAGAAAGAAAATAAAGGGTGGGAAATAGTGTGAAGGGTGGTTGCATCCTATCTTATCTTCTGAGCGTACTGCCATAGCTAGTATGAGCATGTGGCAGTAGTTGTCTGCCCCGCACTTGCGCAAGACAGGACCTAGCAGCAACCACTCACAAATGAGGGAGGTATTAATGGGCCCTACCTGTCCATACCAAACTACTGTGTACGGATTGATTTCAGAAAGGGAAAAATCACTGTCTTCACTTGTGTACCCACTTGGCTCCGTTTGATGGCTGCAGACCCATGGTCACACAGATGGCACTGATTAAACTCATGGGTCACAAAAACAGTGATGCGAACATGGGAAGGAAGTGTCGGGAGTAATGGGAGTAGACTGGGTGGAACAGAAGAAAGAGGATAGAGGATGAAAGTAATCAAAATGCATTGTTTACCATGCATGTATGAAATCGTCCGATTAAAGTGTAGCTATTTTTACAGAAGGGAAGATTGCTTCTGCCGCTTGCAGCATTCCTTCCTTGCCTGCAGGTATTTGAATAGGCTTGAGGTCTCTTGGACTTTCCACTGCTGATGTTAGCATGTCTATTGCTATCCTTGTTGAGCTCAAGTTTAGGTACTCATGTTGGCGAGGTTTTATGGGTGTAGGTAGCCGTTGACATTCCTAGAAAACACAATCACACAGCACTTATAATCTATCTGCTACTTCTTCTGCAGTGATCCCCAAGCCTTTGGTGTGGGAGTATTTTGTAAGTATATCCACTGGGACTGGGCTTCACAATTTGGCATATTGATTTGTTGTGGTTTTCTGTAATGGTCCTCATCTGTTGGCAACGAGAGGTTTCCTTGATGTGGGTTGATGATTACACTTACCTGTGGGTATAAAGACAAATGTTCAGAATGTAGTTAAGGGATTATGCTGGAGCCAGAGAAATAATCTTCCCCAGGGAAGAATAAATCAATTGGTTATCCAAAAGCATCCTTGAAAATATGCATATAAGTAATATTACAAAGTCTGAGTAGGTTGTACTTATTAATTATTTAGTAATAATACTTATTCATTATTTAGTAATATATTTATAAATACATTTACATACATACACCTACATATACATATACACATAGATACAGGCACACAAGAATAATATAGACATAGTCACAGTCACAGATACAGGACACAGACAGAGTCACACACATACACACACAAAACATGGTCACAGACACTGTGACAGACACAGTCACAGACACAGAATAGACACAGAACACACAGTCACAGACACACCACACACAGACACAGATGCACCACACACAGACAGAGTCACACAAACACAGTGACAGACACACCACACACAGACACAGACACACCACACACCATATACAGACACAGTCACAGACACACCACACACAGACACAGACACACCATACACAGACGCAGTCACCACACACCACGCACAGACACACAGACACAGTCACACAAACACTGTCACAGACACACCACATACAGGCACAGACACACCACACACAGACACAGTCACAGACACACAGAGATAAAGACTCTGACACTCAGAGACACAGGAACAGATTCTCTCTCTCTCACTCTCTGTCTCTCTCTGTGTCTCTGTGTCTCTGTGTCTCTCTGTCTCTCTCTCTCTCTCTCTCACACACACACACACACACAGTCTCAGCCAAAAGCACAGACACATGCAGAAACATACAGAGACACAGTCACAGATGCAGATATACAGATGCAGATACAAAGACACACACAGGCACAGACACAGCATAGTCACAACACAAACACAGATTGACACAGTCACACACAGACACAACAGTGATACAGTCATAGACATACAATGCAGACACATTCACAGACACACATAGAAACAGTCACAGACACAGACACACAGCACTGACACACACACACTCACACACTTAGACACAGACAAAGGCAAAGTCACAGACACATGACACAGAGTCACAGACACAAACACATGGCACAAAAACAGTCACAGACATGTGACACACACACAAAAACACAGTCCCAGAGACAGACACAAACACAGAGCCAGGCACTGATATATACATATACACATATGCATGCAGCAATTCATGAGAGAAGAGGCCAGGAATTTTAAGAAAAAGACAAGGATAAATACCTGAGATAATTTGGAGTCAAGAAAGGGACATTTAAAAAATAAATTTATCTTAACATGAAATTCAGAAAAAATATTGACCTAAATAAAATCCTAAGTATAATTTTTCCTGATACATTTGAATAAATTCAAAAATGGATTAAATATTCACACATGACACTAGGGTTCACAAAAATTCAGTGCATACGAACAAAAGGGTTAAATCCATTGGTTTCTGGTAGGCTCGCTTCAGAGTTCTTACATGTGAGGCAGCTGCCTGTCACTGACTGCCGAGTGCACCTCCCTTTAAGTATGTAAGAACCCTGACTTTTGTACACCTTTTACAGGGTAAAGGGACTGACGAAAGCATGGGAACAATGTGTGGCTCAATTGCCCTCTGTACCTGTGGGTGGCTTATCCTGGAAGGGAGGAGATTGCCATGAGCTCCCCTTGCCGTGAGTTTCCCCCTCAGAGGAAGGACAGGAATTACCCATTAGTTCCAACTTTTTGCATAAAGTGTATCTCCCGAGAGAAGACAGATGTATGTGTACGAGTTATTCTTTTAGGACCAATTATTATATTCTAAAACGAGGTTTCTCAATCCACTGAAAGGTGAAAACCACTTTCATTTTCCATCAGATGACTCTTTAAGCAACAGAGTTGCTTGCACTGAGAGAGACAGGAACGGGGCATGATAGAGAAAAGAAAAAGCATCTCGATTGCACAAAGGATGACTTTATAGGAGACCTTCAAACACTGCACATCAGCCCACATCCTGATGATCATTATTGAGACATCTGTATTCACTTCACACTGACCCAGGCACTAATCAGCCAGGAAGTGCAACAAGCCCTGGTAGAAAGTATACAAAGATAAAGTGCCAAATGGTATGAATATTAAAATCATAAATACAATAAAACAAAATAATGAGTGTCCTCAATTATAATAAAGCTAAAGCCCAATTAAAACATAATCACTGACTTATTATTCAGAATTTTTTAAGAGATCATATTTAGCTGATTTGTTACACTCATTTCCCTTTGAAAGATTTCATCATCACTCTCTTTTTTGCATACCCACTTTAGGAAGATTCATTTATCCATCTAATTGAATAATTAGGCCTTTTTGATTAATTGTGCTAAATAGTTTCATGTCATGGTTATCCTTTCTCTGAAATGCTCTTGTATTGTCTTCTGCGCCTCCATGTTACTGCTATAAATTACAAGCAGCCATTGCTTCACCTCTGCCTCTGACACAGCCAGAGAAGACTGGAGTGAGTTAGCTTTCCTACCAGTCCTCCTCACCATCCCTTACTTTTGTTTTGGCTTCACAGCTGCAAATTATTCTGAGCTTCATCCTGCGTGATTTATTTTAAACAATGGGACTATAAAATAATTGTGGTCTTCCACCGCCTTATGTTCATCCTTGCCATCATATGCAAGTTTCATAGCTTCAAAGGCCTCCCCAGGGGTCCTAGGCTAGCAGAAATCCCTGATTATAAGTGACATTTGAGTGGATTTTTTAGAATTAGTTTATTAACAATTATACCCAACCAAAGGCTCTTTATTAGCAGGATGAAGACAGTAGCCCCAGACAAATCCCAGAGCCACTATGGTAGGTATGAAGGTAATTTCCTACAGGGGAAATGATCTCCAAGAGTATCTGAAGGTCAGCATCAGGGGAGAAATCCTCTGCCCAAGATTAGTAATACCGAAATTACAGACGCGAAGCCATTTGACACAGTGGGTGAATGGTATTTTCTTCCTGTGGCAGCCATGTCGCTTCTCCCTCAGACATTTCCATTTGTGACATTTGACACACAGACCTGTCCGCTAAGATTTGACGGCCACATATCTCACCCACTTCTACAAAGGACACCGACGTGTATCACTTCCGTTTCTTTGAATCCTAGGCGGTCCCTTGTCCCATAAAATAATTTAATTGACTCATAATCATTCAGACTGTTCTTTGAATATTGCCCTTTGATTGTTGTTTCACCAAAAGACTGGTGCATTTGTCATTGCTTCTTTAATGCCCACATTTCACATGTGACATTTTTCCAGACATGGCACTAGTGGAGTCATTGCAGCTCTGTGGGCCAGTGACTGAGAAGTCTCAATTTGTATTGTGTGTAGGTGACAGCATGGTTTAGATTTTATTTTTAGGAGTAAACCATGTCCATCTAATAATGATATGCAGCAAGGTAAGGCTTTTTATGAATTTTAATTGGAACACCTAGTTTTTGATTAAATGTAAACCAAATTGAACAAGTAACATTCTAGGAAGGGTGTGGAGTGCATTTTTCCCAGTGTTTTACCAGACGCAGGGGAACAAACCAGGGAATAGCATAATTATTTTTTTAAAAAAAGCATCTGTGATTGCAGAACACAATTATGGCGATTTCATATATTGATTAACCTGGTTTTTTTTTTTAATAATGACTATGCTGCCATTTGATTTCTAAGAAAGGAGCACATTTTGTTTTAAGGGCTTATAATACTGAAGATTGTGGTTAAGTCAAGTATCAGGGCAAGGTGATTACTTAACATCTGTGACCAAGTAAAAGGCTAAAGGAGAAAATCAGCCAACATCTGCACTGTCAGTAAAATACTTGGGGGAAAAACACAAGTGAAGTGTGATTAATCACCATGGTTGTATGATTGAGTCAATTGACTGTTACTTTTTCATGATGATTAATCAGCTACAAAAATTATAATTGTCCCACTTCTAGTGGCTGCATGCTGTGCCCGATGACATCAGCTGGGGCTATAGATACTCAATGTGTCGTTTTCAAAAGAATATGCAAATATGACTGGGTAAGGAGGGGTGGGGCTTCAATGGCATTGTAAGAAACACCACGAGGCCTTGCCCTTCTATTATGGTTAGAGTTCTCTTAGCAGCTTTCAGAGAAGGCATTTCTTGTGCTATTATGACGATTTCATAACCTCATTTCTGCAAGGGAAAATTAGAGAAACCCATTTCTGAAAATTGGCCATTGTGATCTTGCACAGGAAATGGTCAGAACTCTAGTGAATTATTTTTTTCTCCACTGCTTTCTTTTGTGAATACTGCAGAATGGTCACACACACACACACACACACACACACACAGGATGGTACTCCATAGTAGGCAGTAGCTATGGTCCTGGCTTTCAGCAGTTTACATGTTTGACTTCCTTACTACATTGGTGAAGTAAGCCAGAGAAACCAGGTTCCACATCTATTCAGTATTACTAAGGAGCATGTGCTTCCAAGATACAATGCATCGTGAAGTACTAGCATCAATACAGACTTGTTTCAAGATGTGATGTTTTAAAATGGTTGCTTTGCAGATTCCCACAGCTAAAAGGCAGTGACATATCTTTGTAGTTGATTCTACTTACATTCTTATCTGCTAGATGTACTAAGATAATTTGATACAGAATGAAGTAAGCGCCATGTTTCTCCAGGTAGGGGATCCTGGTACCACTTTGAATGTCATCAGAGGGTGAGGTGAAGCGTTTGGTCATCATTCTGTTTTACATCTACTCATCTCCTTAAATGATTACCTTTGTGATGAACTTGGAGGACATACTAAACTAAGGCATGACAAGATAGCCAAATTGATGAATTATGCAAAAGTAACTTGAGTTTCCTCAGGGTGATTCCAAACAAACTAACACTCTTCAATAGGACAACACATGGAAAGAACACTATCTATTTTATACTCATGATCTTTCTAAGCTTAAGTTCAGGCTCAGACTTTCAAACTAGGATAATTTCCATTTAAAAACCCTTAGCAAAGATATCTTTAAAGAAAATTCATACTCTATATTCATTAAAAGTAAAGAAAAAATGATTTTAAATTTCTTCCCTGCTAGATCTATGAAGCAATACATTTCTGAGCCCTCAGCTGTACGTAAAGTTCCCACTAATGATCTGTAATGAGGGCCTCATTTTGCACATATAGTATCTTCCCTTTAAGGTTCAAGAAATAGCACAAATTTGCCAACACCACTCTTCTTTTAGCATACTGATTTTACTTCTGAATTAAAGCACAAAGATGAGATGATTGGCAAAACCTTATCAAAGTAGGGTCTTAGCATATTAATTTATTTCAATAAGATACAATATATAAATACGGATCAGTCCCTCAATTTGTTTAACTTTAAATATGAGCTATTAACAATTCATACATATATACATATATATGACTATATATGTATATGTGTGTATAATTCTGTATGTACATATACATATATATGTGTGTGTGTATGTATATGTGCATTCTCTAAATACATGAAGGATGGGGTTTTATTAATCTGAATCTCTGAAGTTCTCTAACTTATCTATTTAGAAAAGAAAGGAAAATATGTGAGTTGCAGTCTCCTGAACTTTCTGTAGGTACTCATTAATTGTTAATTATTAGGGACTAACTAAGTCACTGAAGTGAGTCATTTGGCTGGTGTTTCAAATGCTGTCATTTACTACTGCACAAATCAGCCTAGTGATAGAGTGTGTTTAAATTAGGTTACAACCATGCAGTTATTGGACAGGGAGTAATTGATAAAACCATTAGTAACACTTGTAGAGATAACAGCTAGAAAAATCATGCAACCATAATTATTCCTAATGGGTACATGCTATAAATTGTGGAAAGAAAAAAATCTTGTATTATCTTTCAATCAAATCTGGCAGTGCTGGAAGATTACTGTGCACTAAAGGCTCGCATGTCAGTGAGCTATCACAATCTCCTTGCCTGCGTTTAGCCTTTTCATCAAATTAAGGGTTCTCATTTTAAATTTCTTTCTGTGGTGGCTTTCATTACCAGTAAAATGCATGCCTTTTATTAGTTGCTTTTTTGTGAGTTTTAAAAATCCCTGTGTTTTTCAATCACCTTTAAGTCACAGTGAAACACTTCAAAATGTAATATAGCGTTTGAGTTTGAGGCAAAGAATTCCAAGCTATGGTACATTATTTGGTGGCATGTAACATTTCCGTGGCTTTGGATGCTACTGTTCATGTCAGCAGAGAAAGATTGCATTGTAATTTAAAACACCATTGCTGACTGCTATTTCCATTCTTCCCCATGTGGCAGATTGTGAGATGACAAATCTACATGGAGAAAACACAAAGAGCTAAGCCTTAACTTTAACAAAGCTTCCTTTTTCTACTGACACTTTCTGTGGCATGTCCTAAGACACATAAAAACACTAGTAGCAAGAAGGAAATACACATATGTCTTTCTTGAGTATGAAATATCTTAAATATGCAAAAAAAAAGACCTTGGTTTTCAAGTCTTTTGTGAGCATGACAAATATCATGTTGTATTAAAACAACTTGTCCTATTTCTATTATGAAGACATTTAACTTGTAACAAATTAGCAATTGTGTTGTCTAAATTTCCCAAGAATCAGATGTATTGAGAATTTAAATAGTTTTCTAAACTTAAAACATCATTGTAGGAAAACTTACATTTAAAACATAGGTCTAGTGTCTCTCTGTTAATATTAGCTTCCACTAATCACAAAGATTGTGGGTGTATTTCATTGTATAATAGACTCTATAGGGTTTGCACATGGTAAATATTCAATACGTATCAAATAAGCTGGAAATAACATAGTGACAGAGAACATAGATATATCATTTATAAATATGAATGATAGATGTGAGACATATTTATTTTCTCTTAGCATTGGGCATTGAGAAAGAACATGAGTAGTGACTGTGAAATCCCATAAATGAATGCACAAGAGTGTGTGCACAGCTGTTGACCAAGTCACCCCTTTTGCCATCTCACCCACAATGTTCCAAAGGAAACAGGAGGGTTGGATGGAGATTCACATTCTTTTATCTATTATTTAATTTTTTTCATTTTACATACCACCTCCAATTCCCCCTCCCTCCCGTTCTCCCTCCACCCACTTCTCCCATCCAAACCCCAATGTACTTCTTAAAGGGAGCAAGACATACCAAGATGTGGGGGAACTAATATGGAATTCTCCTCTGTGTGCTGTGAATATGTTTTATTATCACTAATTAATGAAGAAGCTGCTTTGGCAAATGGCTTAGCAGAGTAAAGTCGGGGGGAATTCCAAGCAGAGATAATGGAGAAAAGAAGGCAGAGTCAGAGAGATGCCACATAGCTGCCAAAGGAGAAAGATACTGGAACATTACGGATAGGTGACAGCCTTATGGTGACACATAAATTAATAGAAATGGGCTAATTTAAGATGTTAACTAGGAATATCTGTAATCCATTGGTCAAACAGCATTGTAATTAATACAGTTTTTGTATAATTATTTGGGTCTGGGTGCTTGGGAAACCAAAAGCATAGTCTCTGTTTACAAAATGGTACCCAAAAATTCAGTAATGTATATCCACATAAAGCCTAAGAAAGCTTAAAAGGGGGGAGGGGTGTCTAGACCCACAAAAGCAGGAGTCAATTGTAGCTTCTTGGGAACAGCATATTTTCAGATAGGCTGTTTCCTGGGGGCAAGCAAAGGCTCGGCTCCTTTAAGAGAAGACTTTCTGACTCAGCATTAGCAGAAAAAACTGCTCAGTTTCTTTAAGAGACAGTTTCCTGGTTAATGCTGGCAGCACAAGTGGTTCAGTCTCTTTCAGGAGGTACTGGACTTAAATGGGAGTTTTGTGAGCAGTATAAATTGCTTCATGGTAACATAGATGCTCTTCATCCCTGGAGCTGGGGCAGTGAGCATGATGCAGGGGTGGTGAACTTACCTCTACCATGTTGGACTGGGTATAGCCAACAGGCAAAGCCACAGAGTTAATCCTAGCCAGGCCTGCTTAGCATTTAAAAAACAAAACCAAGACCCTCACTTGTCAGAAAATGATTATAGATACACAATAAGACCTATTCAGGCCTCTGAATGGATCACAGTGTTGGATAAATGTACATGGACTTAAGAGAGAGAGAAGAAAGAGTACAGACAGATATAGATTTAAAAAGTAAAGATAATACAATAGAGTAAAAAGCCATGTAAAGATAAAAACTAAAACAAAAGAGTCTGGATTATGTATATTATTGCGTTTTCTTTGAATTCCTTGACTACAGAGAGACATATAATTCTGGGAGTTTCTAAGATAAGCCAACATATGTATTTTAAAGGTATCTTGACTTCAAAATTTGAGTGTAAGAATATGTTACTTTAGAAGAGCGGTTCTATTTTTGTTTCTACAAAAGGATCAACCAAATTTCCAAAATGATTGTTTAGAAATGCTTGTTTTCCTTTAAAGGGAGTTGATTACAAAGGAAAAAGATAGGAAGGAAGAAAGGAAGGAAGGAAGGAGGAAGAAAGGAAATATATCATAGAATTCAGTGAAAATGAATGAACAACACACCCAAATTTATGGGACAAAATGAAAGTGATGCTAAGAGGAAAGTTCAAAGCACTAAGTCTTTCATAACAAATTTGGAGAGACCTAATACTGGTGATTTAACCCCATACCTCAAAGCTCAAGAACAAAAAGAAGAAAATATACTCAATCAGGGTTGATGGCAGGAAATACTCAAACTGAGGACTGGAATCAATAAAAGAGTAACAAAGAAAACAATACAAAAAAATCAATGTAACAAAGAGTTGATTGTTTGAGAAAAATTATCAAAACAGACAAACCCTTATTCAAACTAACTAAAAGACAGAGATATATCAAAGTTAACAAAAATCAGAAATGAAAGGGGGAGATAATCACAGAAAGTGATGAAATATGAAAGGCCCTTAGGTTATGCTTCAAAAACCTGTTCTTCACAAAATTGGAAAGTATAAAAGAAATGGAGACATTTCCTAATAGATGACACTACCAAAAATAATTAAAGATCTTATGAACAACTTAAATAGAGTTATAACATCTAAGAAATAGAAACAATCATTAAATTCCCAAACCAAAATAACCCCAGAGCCAGATGGTTTTAACACAGAATTCAAACAGACTCTCAAAGAGATAATATCAATACTCCTCAAAGTATTTCAGAAATTGGAGCAGAAAAAAAAACATTACCAAGTTCTTTTCATGAGGCCACAGTTTGTCAAAGTAGACTGCACTTTCATTTTCTGGCCACCCTGACCCAAATAATCAAGTGGAAACTTTATTAATTACAACAGTGTTTGGCCAATGGCTTGGGCATATTCCTAGCCTGTTCTTGCATCTTAAATTGACCCATTTCTATTAATCTATGTATCGCCACAAGAATGTAGCTTATCAGTAATGATCTGGCACCTTGCTTCTTGGGCTGCTACCTGGCATCTACCTGACTCCACCTTCTTTCTCCCTGCTTTCGGTTTAGTTTTCTTATCTAGCTATATTCTGCCCTTCCATAGGCCAAAACAGCTTCATTATAAACTAATGATAATAAAACATATTCATAGAATACTGAAGAAATCCCCCAACAACAGTTACTCTGACACAAATCACACAAAGACTCAACAAAGAAAGAGAATTAGATACCAGTTTCACTCATAAACATTGATGCCAAAATACTCATAAAGTAATTACAAACCAAATCCAAAAACACATAAAAAAGACCACCATGACCAAATAGGATTCAATCACAGAGAAACAGGAATGATTCAATTTGTAAAAAATCTGTCAAATTTGTGAATGCAATCCATGATAAAATAAACTGAAAGAAAAAATCCACATGATCATCACATTTGATGCAGAAAAAGCCTTTGACAAAATCAAACACCCCTACATGATAAAAGTTTTAGAGAAATTAGGGATACATGGGGCATTCTTAAACATAATAAAAGCAATATAAAAGTTGATAGCCAGAATTGAATTAAATGAAATGAAACTAAATACAATTCCACTTATATTAGGAAAAAGACAATGCTCTCCACTATGTCCATATTTATTCAATATAGTACTTGAAGTTCTAGCTAAAGCAATAAGACAACTAAAGGAGTTCAAGAGGAAATAAATTTGAAAGGAAGAAGTCAAAGTATCATTATCCACAGAAGGTATGATATTATTCATAAGGAATGCCTAAAATTCAACAAGGGAGCTCTTATATCTGATAAGATGCCTTTAGTTAGTGGCTAAATACAAGATTAACATCAACAAAAAGTATTCCTCCTATTTAAAAAATGATAAATGGGCTGAGAAAAACTCAGGGAAACAATACCCTTCACAATAGTCACAAATAACATAAAGTACATTGGTGTAACTCTAACAACGCAAGTGAAAGACTTGGATGACAAGAACTTCAAGTCTTTGAAGAAATAAACTGTTGAAGATATCAGAAGATGGAAAGATTTTTCATGTTCATGGGTCAGTAGGATTAACATAGTGAAAATGAATATTCTATGACAAGCAACCTACAGATTCAATGTAAACCTCATCAAAATCCAAGCACTATTCTTGTTAGAACTTAAAAGAACAATACAAATTTCACATGAAAAAAAAACTTGTAATAGATAAAACAATCCTATAGAATAAAAGAACTTCCAGAGGCATCACCATCCTTGATTTCAAGCTCTACTACAGAACTATAGTTATAAAAACTTATTGTATTGGCATAAAATCAGACAGGTGGATCAATGGAGTGGAATTGAAGTCCCAATCCTAAATCCACACACCTTTGGACCCCAGATTTTGGGCAAAGAATCCAAAATTATACAATGGAAAAAATAAAATACCTTGAACCAATGGTACTGGTAAAATTTAGTGTAGTCAAATGGAAATAGACCTGTATTTATTACCCTGCACGAAACTCAAGTTCAAGTGGATCAGTCATCTGAATATATATCTAGATACACTGAACCTGATAAAAGAGAAAGTGGAAAATATCCTGAAGGCATTAGTATCAGAGACAAGTTCCTGAACAGAACACAGACAGAGCAGGCATAAAGATCAACAATTAATAAATGGAACCACATGGAACTGAAAAGTTTCTGTAAGACAAATGACATTGTCAATAAAACAATATAAAAGCATACAGAATGGGAAAAATATCTTCACCAACCCCATATCTCACAGAGGGTCTATTTCCAAAATACATAAAGAACTCAGAAACTAGAGATCAAATCCCAAATAATCCAGTTTAAAGATAGAGTACAGATCTAAACAGAATTCTCAACAGAAGAATCTCAAATGGCCAAGAAACACTTAAAGAAATGTTGAACATTCTTAGCCATCAGGGACATGCAAATCAAAACAACTCTAAGATTTCAGCGTAAACCTGTCAAATTGACTAAGATCAAAAACCCAAGTGACAGCATTTACCGGAGAGGATATGGAGCAAGGGGAACACTATTCATTTCTTCTGGGAGTGCAAACTTGTGCAGTCACTTTGGAAATCAATATGGCAGTTTCTCAGAAAACTGGGAATCAGTCTACACCAAGACCTAGCCTTAACACACTTGGGTATATGTATATACCCAAAGGATGCCCAAACAATGTTCACAGCAGCTTTATTTGAAATAGCCATAATATGGAAACAATCTCCCTCAACTGAAGAATGTATAAAGAAAACGTACTACATTTTTCATGCAGTGTATAATATTACTCAGCTGTTAGAAATAAGGGAATCATGCATTTTGAAGTCAGATGGATGGAACTAGAAACAATCACCCCAAGTGAGGTAACCCAGACTCAGAAAGTGCTCACTTAAAAGTGGATCGTTACTTTAAAGCAAAGAATAGCCACCATACTACTATCCACAGTCCCAGAGAGGCTAGGAAACAAAGGGGGCTCAAGGTGGGACATTTGGAAGGGGAGATAGAAGATATTTCACGGTTGGGCTGGGAGTAGTTGGGGATGGGAACATGAAGGGTCAGGTGAAATGATGGAGGGACATAGTACTGAAAGAGACAACTGGGAAAGGTGTGCTTTTGGGGGTGAGGTAGCAACCTGTTGCAAGGGATACTCCCAGGAATCCACAATGATGACCCCAGATAAAACTCCTAGCAATAGTGGATATATATATAGCCTGAACTGGCCATCTTCTGTGACGATTCAAATTTTCCAGTGAAGGGATTGGGACCCCAACCCATCTTTCCAACCTTAGGCCTGTAGTCTGTCCTGACTTTGGGATTTGCTTGCTTAAGGGTGACGCAGAGATTGCGGGAGTGGCTAACCAATGACTAGTCCATCCTGAGACCCATACCACAAGAGTGAGCCACCCCTCCCCCCACCGACGTTGCCTAGAGTGTCAGGACCCGAAGGCTGCATGGCCCAGAGACTTAGGATACAACCAAATTGATAAACAACAACAACATAATGTCAGTGTAACGATCCCTAGTGATATTCTGTTACACTCATAGACTGGTGCCTAGCCCAACTGTCATCAGAGAGTTTACATTCAGCAACTGAGGAAAACAGATGCAGACCTATACCCATTAGGTGGAACTCGGTGAAATCCTGCAGAAGAAGAGGAGAAAGGATTGTAGGAGTCAGAGGGATCAAGAACATCACAAGAAACCCCCTTTGAATGAATTAACCTCATAGGAGTCCAGAGTCTGAACCAACAACCACGGAGCCAGCAACGACTGAAATTGGCCTTCTGCATATATGCAACGTTGTGTAGCTTGGTATTCCTGTGGCACACCTATCAGTGCAGGGGCTGTCTTTAACACATTTGCTGACTTTTGAGATCCTATTCCTCATATTTGATTGCCTTTCCAGCCTTAATACAAGAGGAAGGGCTTAGTCTTACTGCTACTTGATACATCATGTTTTGTTGATATCAATGGGAGAACTGCCCTATTCTGATGGGGAGGATAGAAGGGATGGGGGCAAGATCTGTGAGTGGACAAGGGAGGGGAAACTTCAGTCAGCATGTAAAGTAAGTAAATAAATTTTAAAAATACACACAACATCAAAAAAAGAAATAATATACTAGATTTCTAAACAAAAATTGACAGATCTCAGAAGAAAAATGGAGTCAAATGATAATCCCATTTCATAAATCATATCTGAGAAGTGAAGTTTAATGTAACAGAATAGGCAGAACTGCAAGAATTCAGTGCTTTGAAGTTCAGATGCAGAAAAAATAGTCATGCAAAATAGACTGTAAAAGAAAAAAATCGAGGAAAAAGGATCAAAGAGCAAAATGTGTGTGTTATTTTATATGTGTGTGTATGTTTGTGCGTGTGTGTTATTATTCATATGTATGCAACCTTTATATATGTGTATGTGTGTTTAAAGGATAGTCTATTTATACATATTCATGTTCCTAAGTAGAAGGTACCAATGGAACAGAAATGACAGAAAAAGCTGTAATAAAAGAAAGTTTCAAAATAAAATAAAATGAGATTTGGAAAAAATATCCCAATATTATATGTGATTTCTGAAGAAGGAGCTCACATATGCTGCCACCAAACCATTTGGGCATGTTCTCATTCACCACTGAGTGTTTTTGTTGTTATTGATGTTTTTATATGGCACATACATACTTAAATAACTATAACTGTAGTACTGAGTAAAATTTCTATGAGAAAGTGGTCCAAAATCTTAACCTATAGGAGCTGCAACCCAAAATATTCGCAGGCACTTAAAGTTTTCAAAAACAATGAATAAATGTTTATGGAATGCAAAATGAAAAAGGTTTGATTGATTCAAGATTTTTACGGGTTGTGAATTGTAACAGATGCCTGAAAAACCATAGGGAAAATGTTCCACAAACTGCAAAATTCAAGAGCAAAAGAACCCAGAGGCCTTTTGAAAAGAACTATTAGATGATAATATCTAGCCATAAATCAAAATACATAACCTGGAAATGAGGAAACATGTGGTATAAAACAGCTATTAGAATTTATAAGTTGAAGGTAAGTGGAAATCTTAAAACTTTAAAATAATAATACAACTCGAACTAGGAGATTATGAGGAAGGATATACAGAATAAGAAATAAGTACATGCAACATTTTTTATGGTTGTTAGAAAAGGATGTGGATATAAGTACACATACTTAGAAATAGTATTAGTGAAGATGTTTCAGTCATTTTGATAGGCATTCCATTAAGCATTAAGCATGTACATTTTATTTAGTCTTCAAGGTGTTAATGAATACTGTAATTGGTCCACAAATAAAAAGATTTTTATAAACTCAATCTACTAAGAGAATTGTGGGAGATTTATAAAACCAACAACAGAATTCAGAAAATATTAAACTGAGGCAGGTCAAAGGATATGGTGAATATAAGCACCCTGCATTTACCTCTGACAAGGTGGTTATACTGAACAGCATAATATAAATCAGCTTTATGCAGTGTGGAAGACATATATCTAACAGACACACTTTATATGGTTAGAAAATAAATTAATTTAAAAAAACTGAAACAGAAGAGGAAAAGAATGAAGACAAATAGACAAGAAGTGGATAGAGGGAAATCCACAAGCTCATCTTTAAAAATGGTTGAGATAAATGTAGAACATGCTATAAAAATCACCTTTGCAAGTTAAGAAGACCAAATCCCAATACAGCTGTGACAAGGATGTGCTCAATGACAAAGCACCAAAATTCATAGGGCAAAAAAGGCCTAGCATTACCAAGACTACTTGAACTTGACTTAGCCCCTCACCAATCCAATGGATTCAAACAAGCTGAGAGTTGAAAAGAATGATTTGTGAATGAGGAAACTACACACTTGAAACTTAGCTTTTAGAACCTCTACACTCTATTTGGAAATACTTATATTATTAGTTCGCAGTGAAAAAGCACAATTAAAATGTACAATTAGCATGAACTGCATTCTTTAATTACATGTAGTCACATATTAGTAAAAAAACTAGAAATTAATGTTGATATTGTGTACTTAAACTTTGTTACCTTAGAAATTTTAAAATATAGTATCTTCAAAGTACTACAAAAATAAATAAAAAAATGAAGGAGTACTTAAAACTAAATTGGATTAGTACAGAGATAATAAAACTGTATGAACATTCAATGGGTCAGATTTCATCTTTAGAGGAAAGTATTGGGCATTAGAGAGTTACAATGTCAGGCATTACAATATTACAATCAGAAAACTGAGACTGAGAGCAGATATGGTGTGACTAGAAAAGATAAGGTGACAGCAATGAGGAAAAAGTTGAATTATGAAGCAACCAACTGAAAAGAGCAAACCAAAATAAAATTAATGAATAAATTTTCTGTGGTTGGAACACAGAAAGAATATCCACCAAAAATAATAACTCTGCTGTGATCGCAAATGCAGTGGAACTAAAAGAGTGGACTGTCCAAGACTATTCAAAGATGTTTAATATATTCATAGGATTCTTTACATTGTTTTAACGCATACACACAATGCATGGTGATTCTATTCATCCCATTCATTATCCTACTCCCCCCTCTCAATTCCTTACAGTTCCCCTTGGTACACACACAGGTCCTGCAAGCTCATTACTGAATGTGAAAACTTGGAGACTGTCTTCACTACATCACTGCATACAACCCCAGGTAGCTACAGAAAAGTTCAATGAATACTTCACTCTGAGAACTTCATTGATAATGTTTCATGCAGATTCTAATTCTCGGAATCCTTCCTACGACTCAAAGTGAAGAAATTCCTCAAGGATAGTTCTTATCACTTTGTCATAAACATATTTTTCTCTACTTTTGAGATCTTTATTATAAAAACCATAAATCTGAAAAAGAAAAATAGTGATATACAAACATTATGACAGTACATAGGCTGCAAAATTTTCCCTTTACATGTGCAAACTAATTAGCACTTATTCCGTTTTTCTTTTGAAAGAATTATTGATAGCTGCATAACAGATACATACAGTGCTCAGCATTTCTTTCATGAATGGGTAGAGGGTGCTGTCTCCAACTTTGAGTATTGAAGAACTTTCTTCTTTCACTTTTTGTCCTAGCCCTAACTGCCTCCTTGTAAAAGATCCTTTTCCCACTGTGTGTGTGTGTGTGTGTGTGTGTGTGTGTGTGTGTATATATATATACTTTATTCTTAAGGCAGCAAATATATACTGAAAGGCATTAGTATTGTCTTTATTGGTAATGTAATTATAATTCATTTTTGGGTATTTACATTATCAACATTATACTTATAGTTTGAGAATACCTAATTCAAAAATTTGAAATCCAAAGTACTTAAAGCTTTCAAACTGTTTGAATGATAACATTAAGACACCCATAGAAAAACATACATTTGATTTTATGTGATGGGTTATAGTTAATATATAGAAATGTTTTTATAAAATTCGTATAAATTATTAGAAATATATGTGTGTATGATGTAAAAATGAATCATAAAATATATATGAATTTTGGCCTGTTCACCAACTTGTCTATTTCATCTATAGATGATCATTTCAAAATCTGAAATTATTTAAAATATTAAAACTTCTAATCCTAAGCATCAATGTTAGTTTAACAAAATAATAATTATAAATATGTAAATATCAACAGAACAAAGGCTATTGTTTTATATTTGGTGCAATGAATAGATTTCTTTAAAGAGAGATGTAGGGGTGTGGAGGAAAACCAGAAGGGAACACTGGTTAAATTTAATCTCTCCTCCTATTTATGTTTAACTGACAAACATAACTTATTGAATTTTCCAGCGGACTGGCCATTAGTACTTTGAGGGAGCATAAATAGTTACATATTCCTTGTCGAAATAGACAACATAAACTAAAAGGAGGAAGAAATAATCATAGAAAATGCTTTAAAACATGTGAAAATTAAAACGATCTGAAAGCATTGGTATAAGAGAAATGAAGTTAATCAAGTAAGCTTCTGAGTGTTGTTAAGTTCTGAACAGTTAAAGGACGATAGCATTCTTCAGGAAATATCAACGATTTCTGTTTTGTTGACTCAGGCGTCAGACAATTTTTTGTCTATTTCCAGACTGATTACAAACCAAGACAATTTATCCACACATTTAGTATGTATGTGATGGGCATCGGAAGAGTGATTTTTTTCTTTTGATATAAAAGCGGGTGTTTCTATAACATAAAATTTCTAACATAGTGCCTTAACTTATCTTTTGAGGTACTTTATGGTGATTAACCCATTAGTTCTCAATATACTGCTCTGAGAACGATGAAAGAGGAAATAGATAGTTAGAGAGTATGTGAGCGAAAGGTGAAGAAGTTCATATTAGGTCACACAATTGGTTAGCAGCACAGGGGAAAATGAGCCATGTCAGAAGTCCCCAGACATAGGAAGTTGTGGCCACCATCAAAACATACGTCAGTGAACATATTTTTTTTATGACATGTTAATGGTTAATGTTTTTTTTTTAATCCTCTCCTGGCTTAGGATCTAAACTAGTATGTGAATATCACAAATTAAGTCAGTTAAATTAGTTCCAGTGAAACCCTTTGTCCTTTAAATGAAAAATTAACTAACTTGGTACATATATCAGAACCACACTAGCTCTAATACACTCAGATTCCTATAAACCTTACACTTCCCTGGAGAAAGTTGAGTGTCTAAAGATTTAATTCAAGTTCCAAGGTCAAGCTAAATAGATCTGAATTTCTTCTTAAAATGGGAGTTTCATTCCAATAAGTATCTGACTTCAATTTACTGCTTCTTCTCATATTGGGATGGCATGGCCCAGGTCACGAAAGAAAGATCAAATCACACTATCAAACTTTTTTTTCACAGATAAATGTCCTAGAAAGGTTATTTTTCCAATGGCCAAGCAGAGGGCAAATAAGCAATTAATTGAGCAGCCCTGTCCATGCAGATGAAGTGGTTTTGCATTGTATCCAGTGAGTAGCACTCTGTTTCATTCTTAAAGAAGATTGGCATTTGTGCTTGCATTTAACCATGTTTTGTGACCTTGAATGTTTGCTGAAAAACATGTGACAAAACAAAAAAATATTATAAATAAGTTTTATGCAAAAGGAAAATGTACTTTGATTATGTATGAAAAATGACAAGTCAAAATGATTAGGTATGAACTTATAAAATTCTTCCCTTACCATCTAATTATAACCATATATTCCTTTAACTGTTATTTCTGCTATTGTTTAATGGTGTTAAATAATTCCACATACTTGAGGATTCTAACAATTTAAATAGGTGAAGAAACCTAATATTGTAATATATCTATATATCTAGATATAGATATATATTTGTAGAAGTTACTAGTTTTCCTAATCAGTTAAAATTATTTTGTATATTTGTTTATTATTTCTCCATGTATTTATGTGCACTGTGTTTGTAACTGGTGCCAGGGGGAATCAGAAGAAGGCACCAGATCCCCTAGCACTGAGGTTATGGGAAGCCTTGAGCCACCATGAGCATGCTGTGAACAAACTATGGGTTCAATGAAATGCAGTAAACTTTTCTTAATAGATGAGCTAATGCTCTAACCACCACATTTCCCAACATTGTATGAACATATTGTTTTAATATTAGAATTATTACAAATAGGATTTTGCTAAAGGGATATGAATCATTATTTATGAAATTCTACTAAAATGGGATTCTTTGGTGTATTAGTTTTTTCAATAATAGTGGTCACAGTTGATGTTTTAGTAGCAGAATTAATATTCAAAATCTTCATTGCACATGGAGGATCATATTTTTAAAATACTTTTAGATTAGAGATTATTAAATTTAAGGAAATAATGAATCTTAATTAACAGCCTTATTTTTAATCAAGCTTTTAAAAGGAACATAAAAGCATAACTTAAAAATAGCAATGTCTTGATTTTGTTACTAAGAAAATTATATCATTGAAAACACATTTTAGAAATATACAATCTCAAAAATACAGAATGACTTTTCCACAGACCTTCAAAAAGTGATTTCAAAGACAAACGTATCTAGATAATTGGAGTACATGCTTCAGAATATGAGACCCTGAGTAGATGGTGCTCTTTTGAGACCATGCCAGATAAAAGAAATTGCAGATGGGTTATTGCTGAACTTGACAATCAGGCAAGGTTGAAAAAATAAAATTTGCAGACAGATCGGACCACAAAGAAAACTGAAGCTTAGAAAAATGGAGTCTTCTGAGTATATTTATTTCAAATATTTAGCATTCTTTTCTTTTTATTGCATCTTTATTATTTAAAACAATCTTTATACTTAAATATACTTTGATCATATTTTCCTCTTTCCAAAGTCCCACCAGACACTCTGCCTGCTCCCAACCTTCAGAAAAAAATAAACAAAAACCTGATATGACAGAAAAAAACCCTCTAAGAAAGAAAATAAAATTCATACCCCAAACCAAAACAAAAACAAAAATAACATCAAACTGTAATCAAATAAAAGCAAATACAAATAAACTGTTGAATCCATCAACTTCTCCTAAACATGAGACCTACCCTGGAGTGGTAGAGATATTCAATTTCACTTCATTTTCCCTCTCCTAGCAGATATAAATTGCAGCTTAGTTGTTAACCTTTACTCTAGTAGTTAGCTTTTTCACTCACTCACTCACTCACTCACTCACTCATTCATTCATTTTTTAACTATAACAATGTAAGATATAATAAGATTTTTAAAAAGCTACCATGTTGCAGTTGGAAAAGATAAACCAACAGAAGGAAAAGAGCCCAAGAGAAGGCACATGAATCACAGACACTCATCCACATGCTTAGGAATCCAGTAAAATCACTGTTCTGGAAGTCCTAATATAAACACGGGGGACCTGGTATAGACTCCTAGCAGGTCCTGTGGATACCATTTCAGTCTCTGAGAGTTCATACGAGCTTTGATTACATTGATTTAGAGACCTTGTTTTCTTGGAGTTCTCCATTATCTTTGGCTCTTATACTCTTTCTGTCCCTCTTCTGTGGGATTCCCTGGGCTCAGAGGGGAGGGACTTGATGGAGCCATTTCATTTAGGGCTGAATGTTCCAAGGTTTCTTGTACTCTGTTAATACCTGGATGTGGTTGTCTATATCTGACAAGCTGCAGAAGAAAGCTTCTCTGATGATGCTTGAACAAGGTACTGATCTATGAGTATTGCAGACTATCATAGGAGTCATTTTATCATTATACAATTTTCCTTTTTTTAGACCACTATTATTTGGTTTTATCATGGGGCCTTTGGCTATCTAGTATATCTAGTTTCAGGTTCTTGGTTACCCAGTTAGTGTCAGGTGATGTAGGAGGGTCATCTGTCTATGTGTTACTTTCATTGGTTAATAAAGAAACTGCCTTGGCCCCCTTT
>LOEQ01005402.1:45951-58243 GCA_001685075.1 Bramus lutescens
TAACCAATGAAAGTAACACATAGACAGATGACCCTCCTACATCAGTCAGGTATGGATTCCATTTTGTGGAGAATGCCTTTTGTCAAATCAAATGTTGCCTGGTTACTCCCACAACTTCATGCTGGCATTGCTCTAGCATATCTTGTCGATAGTGAATCATTGATTGTAAATAAAAGATTTGTGGATTGCTTGGTATTTACTTTTCTCTTTTGATAACATGGACAATATCTTCCTGTACAAAAGATAGTGAAATATAGGACAGAAGGCTCTATGTAGGTACCAGCTTAACTTCTCCATGTTCCGTAAATTGTGTAGGTGTCATCTTCAACAATGGGGGCACGCTATCAATTTTCAAAGAGCAACCTACAGTCTTGGTGAAAACCTGGGTTATTTGGGGATTTCCATGGGACACCTTTGGCAAACAACTCAATTATATTTAACCACTGTCCTGAAACCTTTGTTTGATGACAAGAGATGGCAAGCTGAAACTATCTCTCCCATTGTTTGGTAACTTCATTTTATATTGCAATCAAACATGTATATATATTAGGAAGTTTCTATTGTATCAGATTTACATACAGCCATTCAAATAACACCTTAATTTTGGCTCTCTCTCCTAATATTCCTTCCTAAATCCCCCCTTTCCCTCTGCCTCCCTAAGGTTATTGTCATCATGAGTTACTCTGCTCAGTGTCTCAAGAAGAAAGGTCCAGGAGGACATGAGTACCTTTTAAAAGAACAAATTCTGGATAGACCTTAGTATCATTCATTTTGGCAATAGTTAATAGGCTGAAAACAATTCAAAGGAAAAATATAGGGATAAATATTTTTGGATGAACTTGGAATGATTATAGCAAAATATGCTTGCATTCTTGGAGAGAACAACATGTCAGTAAATGCTTCACATGTCCACATCATGCCTTTTCCATTCTTCATTGTCTAGTACCTAAAATACAAAGCAACTCATGTTTCCTTACTCAGTGCAGAGTTCATGACTGGCATATACTTAAGTCAGCTTATAAATAAAAGTGGGCGATGATTTTACTGAGCTTGTTGTAATAACCAAACTGAATTTTTTGTTGGCTAGTAAAGCAAAATTCCACAGACCAAGTAACGTTTAACCACCAGAACAATTTTCTGACAACTCTGAATGCTGAGAAATTCGAAATCAAGATGCTGTTAAACGTGGGGACTAGTGAGGATTCTCTGATGATGGCTTGGTGTTTTACTGTTCTTTGACATTGTAGAGGGATACAACTTCATTAGACTTTTTTGCAAAGGCAGTAATCCTCATTATTGTGTTTTAAATGTACTTCTTCTTACTGTTTATGGAGGTGTCTGGCATGTATGCTGGAGCTCTTGGGTCTATGAGAAAATAACTATGTGGAACTAGTTCTCTCTTCCCCCCTTTATGTGGCTTCTGGGAACAGAACTCAGATCATTAGGTTTTCTGAATCATCAGGTGGCAAGAGCACCTTTACCCACTGAACCATTTTGATACTCCAGTAACCACATTCCCAAAACCTTTGTCTTTCTCACTTAATCACCACCTCAAATGTTCCAGCAACCATAATCACCTTGTGCAGTTCAACATAGAATCTTGGTGAGAAAGAAGTAGACTCTAGTACCCTGCTCTTCTCTGTGCCATTGACACCTTATACAGCAAGGATACCTTCTTAATCTGTTTCATCTAGTCTAGCTTATTTTCTTCCCTGTATAAAAAGGTATAATCTTAAAAAAAACATAGTGAAGAATTTTTTAGTAACTCTTAAATAAATTAAACAAGTTTTGCAGAGCAATATGTGTTAATATTTATCCAGTCTTCAGAGTCTTAGAGATTCCCGATTGTCATGGACTTACTAAGAACACCAAAGAATCATTTCAGTAGAAATATAGATGCCTACAAATTATGTCTAACTTGGTCTTTTTTTTTTTGTAGAACTTACATATGCATGCCCTCTCCTTTATACAACTAATGGAGAGCGAGATATCTACTGAAATGTCATGAAAATAAATAGAATAGAAAATAGTGGTTTCTTCCATTTTCCTCTGTGGGCAATGAAGCAGCAAAGCTATTCAATCACGAATTCTAGACGAGAATCCTTAGATCTAGAAATTTACATCACAAAGAATCTAACCAATTTAGATGAAGTCAAGAAGTCTGGGTGGCCTAAGTGCCTTGAAATTTTCAAATCAAGCTTACATTGCCATCACCTTGACCTTGGAATGGATCTGGCTTTCTAATTGGCAATCCCTATCTACTCAGCTCTTCCCCATGCCATCAACACCTTTAGACATCAAGGATACCTTCTTAATCTGTTTTGTCCAACTTGGCTTATTTCCTGCCCCATCTGTACCCGTATTGAACATCTAAACTGCTCCTTCTATAGACCTGCAGTAATTTCTATTGTTTCCTCAGCTGTTTTAATCAATGTCCCCAATTTTTTTTTTTTTACTATATTTGGGACTACGGAGTGTTGATGCAAAATCAACAATGGAAGAGACCAAACTTAAGGCCATGAACTTCTGCTAGACCATAATTGTCCTGCTTCTATGATTTCTCTGCCTGGGCTCAGAGGAACATACATTTCTTCTCATTATTTTTATTGCCTTTGTAGACCCCTTGCCTGCTTATGGCTTGCTGTGTTGTGTTTGCTTCTGTAACTATACTCTAGTATAACAACAATTTTAAGTTCATTTCTCTGCTACACTGTGAATTTCTCAAGATCAAGTGCCTTATATGATTTGTTTTGTATCTTCAGTGCCTGGCAATCTGCCTGAAACTAAGAAGTTAGCAATAAATGGTTATTTATGGATATAGTAGTGAACAGTAAAATCTCAGTTCTCATGGCCCAGTCCAATGAGGAACATTGTACATCTTCTTGCAAATCGTAACAAAATCAAACAAGAAAAACAAACTAATGAAAACCACATTCTACATATACAAACATTGATTATTTGTTATTTAAAATACATGTTTACATAATTTTCCCATTTCCTCTATCATTTAATTTTGGAGTTTATATTTTCAAAGTACCTAAAAATCTTTTAAACACAGAAATCATTAAAACCCTTTTTTATTTTAACTTATTTCCTTGTTATAGAAAGATCTGCTTCAGCTCTAATAATTTGCATTTCCAGGTTTTGATTTACTTCAAACGAGATGTACTTTCTACTAAACTGTATTTAAGAGTTCAGAGAAACCTTCCCAGATCATGGCACATGGCGACTTTCATTTTCCTATGACTTTCCCAGTTTCATGACATTTGCTCATTAGGATAATGAGTTCAGCAGTTCCACGGGCAAAGATTTGAATTCTTCTTGTGAAGCGAGTCATATCACAGAAGTACACTTCAGAACACCAACTGCAATATTCTACACTGACTTATGCCTTGCTGTCATCATCTTTAAGAAAAAAAAAGGAAAGAAAGAAAAAAAAAGAAAGGAAACCACTGCGTAGATATTTTCTCGCCTGGAATTATCTTCAAAGACTCCTTTGTAGTTGTGTTAGTCAGGAAAACTTCAATGTCATTGCCCGAACTTTCCTTTGCCCCACAAGTCCATATATGTTCCATTGTTGCACAAATAAAGAGAGGTGACTGGATGATAAGGGGGTTTTTCAGTCCTTTTCAATTAGCTGCAGAATGTTTCTTTACACTAGCTTGGTTTCTGGTTAGCTGACCCACGGAACAATGGCGGCCACTTTACACTGCAGAGACAGTGCTGACAGGGGGGATAATGAGAGAAACTGTCTCGGGGTTTCCCATTAACAAGGGTAACCAAAGCCCCCATTGGCCTTGCTAATGGGTAATAGCATATTATGCTATTGCTGAAGGCCTTTAGGAAATGGCGGACAAAGTTGCTTAATTAGTGGCATCTGAAGTGTTACCACTCCTGCACTCCTGAATCTTCAGTTTCCCTACAGTTTCTAATTATTTTCCTTTGAATGAGAATACAGTACCAGATTTCCCAACTTGATTATGCTTTTCCCCTTCATCTGAATGGGTAATCAAGCACTACTTATTTCA
Organism: Bramus lutescens; assembly: GCA_001685075.1. Classification (NCBI taxonomy): domain Eukaryota; kingdom Metazoa; phylum Chordata; class Mammalia; order Rodentia; family Cricetidae; genus Bramus; species Bramus lutescens. The sequence continues at coordinate 49,980 of LOEQ01005402.1, forward strand.
ATCAAAATACACTCAAATAGAACCTAACCACAGACATATGAATACAAGCAGTTCTGGTATTGATATTGATTTTCCAGTAAATCATCTTAAGCCCAAATGATCAAAAATCAAGACAGGTCAACATCAAAGAAACAGGAATATTGGCATGAAAGAGAGCTCCGTTGATTGGTACAAATTAAAAGATCATTTATTAGTGATTATGCTGTATAATACTGCCAGTGCCAAATGAATGCAATTAAGATGAAATGGGCCCCTGCAGCTATAGGGGTTAATAAAGACTGAATTCCTAATGATTTTTCCATTAATTATGAAGATGTCCACAAAACAGCTTTAACAAAGTAGTGGCTCCCTCAGACAAATCTTTGTAATCTGAAAGAGACACCTTCTCTAATTGGCCCATTACAAAGATAATGTAAAGGTTTCTGCAGTTCTTAGACTTTGCCTGCTGGATACAGTTGGTGGAAACAGGGTTTAGGTTTCATGTGGAGGGAAAAAAAGTAGGAGGTGATGTTTTTCTAAAAAGTCTGGGGTAACTCTTACAAGGGCATGATTAATGACATTGTTTCAAGCCCAGAAGACTCAATATGAAGAACATTTCCTACTTTACATAATTAAATCACTCCCATATATACTAGCATAGCTCTTTTGACTATAAATATGGTGTCTGTAAGGACAAAATAAATAGAAGGAAGGGGAAAAGACGGGAGGAAGGGAAAAAAGCAATGAATGTGGTGAAGTGGATCAGAGCTCGATGAGCAACTCTGAACTGGATGGAGAGCAGCACATTTCCTTCCCTTCATGGTCCTTGGAAGAGAAGGAAATCAGGGCAAGGCCTGTATTCGATACTCATTTCATCTCTGAGCTAGAATCTGCAGGGTCATTCACCTGGATCTTACAGCCTGATGGTTCAATGCAAGGCCAGATTGCTTTAATCCTAAGAATCCAACAGGTAAATAAAAAAGTTTAAAATAATAAAATATAAAATATAAATGCCTGGTGTTCATAACAATCTGGATAATTCACTTCAGAAAAGAACATATTATTTAAGAAAAAATTTACTAAGTTTTATTTTTCCATTGATTTTTTTCAACTTATGTATTTTTCTTTGAAAGCCAATTACATGAAGCAGTCAATTTGCTTTTAAAACAAACTCAACTATAGAAATGGGTAATGTAAAGAAACTGAAAGGTAATCTCTCTCTCTCTCTCTCTCTCTCTCTCTCTCTGTGTGTGTGTGTCTGTCTGTCTGTCTGTCTGTCTGCCTGCCTGCCTGCCTTTAGCATGTGTATGTATTTGAGAGAAAGAGAAAGAAACATAGATACTGAGAGAAAGGAGGAGACAGACACTAAGAAGCAAAAAGGCACATGAAGAAGAATGAGATACTAAATTTTATAAACCGTACAACTATGAAATATTAAAAATAACATAGGAAAAATCTTTGAAGAGGCAGGGATTTACAGCATGGTTGACATAGTGAGTATTAACCTGCCAGCTGTAAACACATACCAGTATCATAAACTGTCTTTCTTGTGTCTTCTATCTGTGACACTCTGAGGTGATGAGGGCGCAGCACTCTACAGATGTGTGTCAAGCCAGACAATTTAGTTTCAATATCCAGAAAAGTTCTTTATCTTAATCAAGTCGTTTTGGTTCTCTGAAACTGTTTCCCTGATTGTGAAATGGACAATTCATATATTCAATCAATAGGAATGAAGTGTAAGCAATACAATAGAAGCTAAATTTTTAACACAGTTTCTTTTACAGAGATAATATTCAATGCATAGTAGGAAAATTTTGTTCCGCTATATTAGCTCACACATGTTGCATTAAAACAATTTGAGAATTAGTTTCAATTTGCATTACAAAAGAAACTAGAATGTGCAAACTCTATCTTACAAAATCTTAGGTGGCCCTGGCCCTAGTTATTACGTTGGTTTTAACTTAGCTGATAGTGTAAGTGCATTTTCAGAACTATTTACTATGCATTTTTTTTCGCCATGTATTTAAAATATTTGTGGTGTCCAGATACATTCTAGTCCCTGGATTATATACTAATTTATATGGGCAACATATAACTAGAAAGAAAAGAACTAGAAAGAAAAGAAAACAGGGTATGATACTGTGTTTTTGTACTATTTTCAAAAGTTAGTGAATTTTCATTGCTAAGTGTTCCTCAACATAGAAAGATAAATATAAACACTCTTGAAGGGAATTATTTTGTGTTTGTATGGTGAGTCTGTTCAGCTGTTAAATAAAATATGTTCTTGTAGTTGGGAAAAGAGTTTGAATGAGATAGAAACAGACCGTAAGCCTCTCCAGGACAGGGCTGGGCAATCATTACTATTCACAAAGCATGAAGCTCACTCTCAGGGGTAAGAAAACTGATAAAACAATCATAAAGGCATTTGCCCCAAGTCATATTTATAAAAAACCAAGTATTTGTGGAGGAAGACCCTCCCTCAGAGACTGAAACTGAGCCCAAGACAGTCCTTTAATTTTCCAGCTTTGATAAGAAGCAAAATTTCAAGCAATATTAAAATATAAATATCTCTATGAAGATTACTTCTCTTGAGATCATTTTCTGATTTCCTTTAAAGTCATTCAGTTCACTCAAACGTATTCTTCTGAGTGACTTGACTACCTTCCTATTGTGCTTCAAGGATAACCACAAGGGCTATGTAGCAAGTACCTATTTTTCCTCCAGAAACTATTTTATTTTATGTAATAAAAACAAAATGTTATACCCTTCCAACCTCAGGCTTGTGCCTGCCTCTTCAGAACATTGTGCTGGTTGAATTTTTTTTCCTTTCTTTCTTTTGACTCTCCCATAGTCTGAATTTGTGTTTTCCAGAGATGTGATTCTCCAAATTTTATTTTTATTTGCACATGTTGCTTCAGACTGGCGAAATGTTCATGAATAATGCCAGGTGATTTTCATAACTTTGTTGTATAAGAAGAAGGTTGTCCAGGGTCATTTTCTCAGAATGGAGCACACTGTTTGGTAGGTGAGGACAGAGTGATAAGGACACACCAATGACATCAGCAGAAGTTCTTTGTCAGAGGAATTGAACCTGTATATTCCTAGAGCTCCATAACTATTCAGGATCTTCCAGGAAAAGGAACAATGTTTTTCTTCTTTTTCTTTTTCAAATCAGATTTTCCAATATTATAGTAATGGTTCAAAGGAAGCTACATGTTTCTCCTTTCTTTTCTGTTATTTTAATATTTGATAGACCCTTGGTTCAGTGTTGGATTTTATTCATAAATAAATCAACACCTGAGGATGACAATTAATGATGCATCTCTAAACTTCTAAGCCAAATATAGCTTAGATTTTTTCATAAATAAATCGACACCTGAGGATGACAATTCATGATGTATCTGTAAACTTCTAAGCCAAATATAGCAAAATCAGATACTTGATAATTTAGTAAATTGTATGACATGCAGGCTACATTGTGCTTGAGTTCTTACAGTGATACCACTTTTTTTCTGGCTCTGTAAATGTGGTACTTTGAATGTAATTGGTCCCATAAAAATATAGGGAGTGGCACTATTAGGAGGTATGGCTTTGTTGCAGTAGGTTTAGTTTGTGGGTAGAAGTGTGTCACTTTGGAGGTAGGCTTTGAGGTCTCATACATTATATGTTTTTTTTTTAAATAAGATTTACCTTGGTCATGCTCGCTCTTCACAGCAGTAGATCCCCTAAGACAGAGTTGGTACCAAAGTCTAAGGTATGGTGTGATAGACCTGATTATGATTTTGTTTGAAGGAATGTGGACTTTTGGACTGTGGATTAGAAAAGTACTTGAACTCTTTAGTACTGCATAATGGGCCATGCTAATAGGAGCATGGAAGACAATGATGCTGAGTATGATTTGATAAACTTGTGGGGGCTGGATCAAGAGGTTTCAAAGGAGAAGAAGAAGAATATTAATATGTGGCCTAGATATTATTCTTGTGAAATTTTGGTAAAGAATGTGTCTGCTTTTGCCTGTGATCAAAGAATCTTCGTGAGGCTAAAGTGAAGAGTTTTTGGGTCAGTTCCATTGGCTGAGGAACTCCCCAAATAGCCTCGTATAGGCTGCTCTGTTGTGTGCTTCTTAGTGTTAACACCAAAAAAAATTATAATGAAAAGGATGAACAAGAAAAAATGGAATATGTAAAATTTGAGGATAAAAGGAGCACCAGGAGGTGGAATGGAGTTAAGTCCTGTGTTCAAGGAGATAAACAGATTAATAAATTTGAATAAAAGGAGTGATGTCCTCAGGGAGAGAATCTACCCAGAAAATAATTTCAATTTGGGAAAAAGAATTGTAATTAGAGAGAGTTGAGCCTAGAACTCAGATGGCAGAGGCTGATGGATATCTGAGATTGAGGCCATCCTGGTCTATAGATTCAGTTTCCGGACAGCAAAACTTAGGCAGTGTAGAAACCATCAAAACCAGAAAACTGATGAAGATGTAATTGAATGAGGGTGTCATCTTCCAGCCCAAGAAGTAGCTGAACTTGGCAAAGGTTATGAAATGTTCTTCTATGACTAAAGAAAGGCACTGAGGCCAGACATGTGTCAGGGGTGTCCTTGAGTGGAGACCTAAAGAGGCAATTGTGTGAAGCTAGGAAGTTGAAGTCTGAATTGCTGTGGAGACCCAAAGATATTGGGATGTCAGTGTGATGGGGTACCTGTTGAGGAAAGGGGTACCTGTTGAGGAAAACTGCTAACAGTGAGTGGAGCCAGCCCAAGAGAGGAAACTGCATAGCATCAGCAAACCTGAGAAGAGCTGGAGATCTGCAGAAAGTTTTGATATCAGACATGGAGATACATTCTCAATTAATTTTTTTTGTACATTTTAGTAAATTTCATTTTCATTGTAGAAATCAGGGAATCAAATGAGAAAATGGATCATACTTTCCCCACAGAAGATTCATCACTGTTATTGTGTTGTAATTATCTTCCTATGCATAGTTTTTACATGACACTACATATTTTATTTTATTTTAGTGGTTTGTCATAGGTACCTATTCGCATTTTAATTTTTTATTGAGCTATATATTTTTTCTCTTCTCCCCTCCCTTCCTACCCTTTTTTCCATGGTCCCCATGTTCCCAACTTACTCAGGAGACCTTGTCTTTCTCTACTTCCCATGTAGATTAGATCCATTTATTTCTCTCTTTGGGACCTCATTGTTGTCTATATTCTCTGAAGTTGTGAATTGTAGGCTGGGTTTTCTTTATGTCTAAAAAAACACTTTAAAGTGAGTACACATGATGATTTTCTTTCTGAGTCTGGGTTATTTCACTCAATATAGTGTTCTCTAGATCCATCCATTAGCCTGCAAATTTCAAGTTGTCATTTTTTTCACGGTGTAGTACTCCATTATGTAAATGCACCACATTTTCTTTATCTATTCTGGTCATTATGTGGCCTTTTGTGGGAACATGGGCCATGGACATTAGTACAGACCCTGGCTGTTGTAGGACCATAGATACTTGGCAACAACCTGGCCCAGATGTCACCATAGCCCCAAGTGGCTACCTAGGGCCATGTCTGGGTTCATGGCCCCATGGAGGCTTGGGTCTGGGGACGACAGGTACCGAGGTCAACGGTGACTCCGACGCTGCCATGATGACAATGGAATCAACCTCTGAAACTGTCAACAAGCACCAAGTAAATGGTGTCCTTTATAAGAGCTATTGTGGTCATGATGTCACTCTACAGGAAAAGAACACTGACTATCACACACACACACACACACACACACACACACTGCTACAACAACTGTAAAAACCTCTTGCCAAATCTTAACTTTTTTTTCTTCATTAAATCATCAGTTTTTACCAAGCTTATAGTGTACCTATCCTCCTTCCTTATTCTTCATCAACAACAGCTTCTAAAGTCCCCAGGTAATTATACTCTAGATTTACTATTTTCACTCTGTCAACTTACATGTATTAAATATAGTTGGTAGTTCCTAAGAGGCAAATCACAGGACTGTCATGAGGAAACATAGATATTCTCCTTCCCTTAATTTGAACACTTGTTCAGCAAAAGCCTACTGCAATATAGTAAGGCACATGCTGTGATGGGCAGCAATGGACCACATGAGAAAATGACTCTGTGGGCAAAGACTCTGAGAAGACAGGTTGGCTTGATCAGAAGTTGTCTTTTCTAAAATGCTGTGTATCTGAGCTGCTCAGGTAGGGTCTTTCTGGTTGGTCCTGCATCATGCCTTCAGTGTGATCTACTCTTCCTTGGATCAGAAATGGGACTAGCTCTGTGATACTATCTGTGTAACTAACATACACAGTGTATGTCCTCAAGTCTCCCTTGGTCTCATGCTTTTTGGAGTCACATTACCCCTTGGAGCACTGTGCTTTGGCTACTCATTGGCCTTTCCTTCCCATTCCCCCCCATCATATTATTATTTCCCCAAGCCTTTTTTTTTACCTATTAGCTTATGAAACCTGAGTTCTAAAACAGAGAAGGAAAAATGTTACTGAGATGTAAGATTTCCTGAAGTGATTTCAAAACAAGCAGTAGATAAATAGGCTCTTCTTTTATTATCCTTATTTCACTGATGAAAATATTGTACGTGGATTATAAGCATAAGTCTAACACACATGTCCCTGGATTCTTATTGGTTCCACTGCTGCGAATTTGATTTTATCACCTTTCTGTGTCTTAATTTTTTTACCCAAAAAATGAGAGCTCGAAGATGGCTCAGTAGAGAGTGTCACTTTCTACTAAGTCTAGAGGACTGTAATTTCAATCCCAGAGACGTACATGGTGAATGAGAGATCTGACTCCTGCAAGTTGTTCTTTGATCTCCACATATCTACTATAGTACACGCACATGTACACACACACACACACATACACACACACACATAAATACATAAATGCTATAAAAGTCAAACATGAGACTAGTAACCAAAACTTCTAGATGTAATTTTTTTAGGTGGGTATTTAATAACCAAAGTTCATGGAACAGTTAGAGCTTCTGGTACACTATTTTATCACAATTATATAAATAACCTTAGTCTTATTTTTATATATTCTTGCATTTATCATTTAGTATAGGGAGGCCCATAGAACATTAACTGTATATTGATGTCAGAGGTAAACTTTGGGTTCCAGGGATCAAAATCAGGCCGGTAGACTTGACTAAACATACTTTTATGTACTGGCCATTCAATAATCCTATCTGAAATCCACTGACACTTATTGACTGAGGTTTCTGTCCCACTAGGTCCCACAGCCATTTAGTTCCAAATAAACACACAGAGGTCTACATTAGTTATAAACTGGTTGACCTAGTAGCTCAGGCTTCTTATTAACTCTTTTTTACATCATACCCATTATTCTTGTTTGTGCTAGCCACGTGGCTCAGTACCTTTGTGAAGGATTCTCATCTGCTTACCCTGTGTCTGGGTTACAATGTGAGCTGAAACTCTCTCTTCCCAGGATTCTCATGTTCTCCTTGCCCTGCCTTTACTTCCTGCCTGGTCATCTTGCCTATATTTCCTGCCTGGTTACTGGTGATCAGTGTTTATTTAAAATGCAAATGACAGGGTACAGACCATTGTACCACAGCAGACACTATCTAAAGCAAATTATCCATCCATGGCAATGTATTCTAGAAGATTGTATTTTCACTTGGAATTCCATAACCTCACTGTAAACCTTTTCCTTCATCTCTCCACTTCCCTCCCCATCAGGTAGTGAACATTTTTTTCTGACCCAGGCTTCATGATCTGTTCTTAGAATTCACATGGCATTACTATTACTATTTAATTCACCAAGATAATCTTGGTCAGAATCACAATGGGGTCATAGCCTCCTTATCTTTATAGTAACAGTAAGAGTGTGAGGAGCCTGCTAAACAAGAAAAAATGTTTGTTACTTTCAGAAATTTTAATGTGGCATGGTCCACTGTGATCTCCAAACTCACAATATCTTTACTACATAGACAGCACACTACACACTCACCATTTCCCCAATATCTCTGTGATACCTATCTTGGCCAAAGAAAACCTTCAAGAGGATGGAATCCTTTCAAGGCTTATGCATCAACACGCAGTATGCTGGCTATCCACTGGGCAGACTTTATAGAACACTGGCAATTTCCTTTTTATGCAAGGTTAAATTTACTGGGATAAAAACCCTGTGAACATTTGTCTTACTAATACAGATTTGTTCATGTTCTCTAGAAGATCAGAGATAGAGGAGTGTGTGTGTAACACACACACACACACACACACACA
>LOEQ01005402.1:58248-89260 GCA_001685075.1 Bramus lutescens
TACACACACACACACACACACACACACACACACACACATATATATATATATATCCCTAACCTAACTCTAACCCTTAACCATAACCCTAACACTAGCCCTAACCACTAACCATAATCATAATATGTTTGATTTAGCAGAATGGCTTAAAGTTTATTCCAACTATTCAGTAATGGCCATCTACAAATAGAATGTCCAAGAATTCAGTAGTTGCTCAGTGCATATGTCTGGATATCTTAGCTAATTTTTAGTTTATGCCAAAATCCTAAAAAAGTAGGCTCTAATGTCAGTGGAAGATTGAACTTGCCAGTGACAGCATGAGCTAGCAGGAAAATAGAGAAAGCTTCTTTTTCCCATGTCCTTTATAAACACTGATGTCAAAAATGTGGGGCCCAGATTAAAGGTGTACTTTCCCACCTTAAATGATGTAGATTAAAAATGGGTCTTCCTATATCAAATTATTTAAGTAAAGAAAAATTCCTTCTTAAGTATACTGCAGTTTGGGTGTTAGTTAACTCAAGATGTTGTCAAGTTTATATTTAAGAATACCATTATACACCTTTAACTTTGCGGTAATTTTCTTTCATATTAATATTAATATTATATTAATAACCAAAGATCACATTTAGTTATTTCCTCATCTTATCTTCTGCCTTCCCCAACCTGAAGTTACAATCTTGTACCTCATATTAATTCTTAACTTTTCATGTTGTATAGTGTAAAACTAGCTGTAATTGGTAAGTTCAAGAGGCTAAGCATCTTAGCTAGTCTCCTGTATACACCGGAATCCCAAAGAACTAGACTATAATGCCAAAGAAGGAATGGATGTGCTGATAACATGACGGTAAGCAGAAAAAGGATGGACATACCCTCTTCCTGCTTACATTGTCCTTCCAGCAGAAGGTATGACCCAGATAAAAGGTGTACCTTCCAACCTCAAAGTCTAGATTAAAGGTATGTAACATCATGTCTCAAAATCCAGAACAAAAGGCATGTTGCCTTCTGGCCCCAGGGTCCAGTTCACAAGTGTGCCCTCCATTTCTGGTTTATAGTTCATTTCAGATATGGTCAAGTTGACAACCAAGAAGAGTCATCACATTATATAACAAATTTTATCCTGGCCATTGGAAGGAAGTAAACCAATGTTTTGTAATTTAACTAGAGAAGCTATAAAGCAGCTGAGTAATACCCAGGAATTTTGTTAGTCAATATAAAAGTCCAAGATGGGAATGAGCATACTCATCTTCCAGCTATTAAAAAGATATTTTCTGAATCCCAGAAATAAATTGGGTAAAAAGTACAGACATTCAAATTTTCCTGAGCATGATTAAAATGTTAATGCTATCCCTGAAGAATTAAGCTAGGGCCTTAGCCACTCTAATCCCACATGCACACACAGAAAAGAACCACTCTGCTTTACAGTTGTGTGCAGCCATAATTCTACATCCCAAATATTGATCTGAGAAGTTCCTCCAATTCTTTCACGTTACAAAGACTTACAGAGAAGAAGGGGGTATAAAAGCTCAAGCTTTCAGAGGAAAGAAAACTAAACCTGGCAAAACCATCCACTGTCTATTAAAAATTTTAAAGTTTAAACTTCTGAATTCATCTGACTTTTAGTGAATGATCTGTTTTATTATTTTAGAATTAATAGTGTTTCTTAAAAATAATACTGAGCAATGTTTTCACCATTGAGTCTATCTATCTTGTACATGATGTACATGCACAAGCATGACATGGTGTACAACATTCAGTCTCAAAGTAAGGCAAAATTGACTTTTCAATAATTAAGAATTTTCATGTTGCAGATGTATTTTTGTTGTATCACTTTAAGAGTTTCCCCATTAGTGTAAATACTTGAAATGGTCTTCCAGGACTCTGGAAATACTCAATATTCCAAATACATAAAGCAATTGTGAACTGAAATGTCACGAAATCACATTTCTTATTAAGATGTAATAGGGAAAATGGGATTTCCATATCTTTGTCTTAGAGCTTCTATTGGTGAGATTAAACAGCATGGCCCAAGGTGAGTAGGCTAGGAAAATATTTATTCCCCTTACTGCTTTGGGATATTTGTGCTCTGCGTGAAGATGAATTGCTGTGGTTGCTGTAATAGAATGCTGAACAACCAATAGTTAAGCAAGAGAGTATAGGCAGATCTTTCAGGCAAGAGAGACCTCTGGAAGAAAGGCAGAATGGCCATCTAGAAGTAGAGGAAATGGGATAGACAATTTGGAGATGAGGTAATATACCACATAACAGGATGTAGATTTTAAAATATGGGTTAGTTTACATTATAAGAACTAATTAGGAACAAGCCTAACCTATGGTCAAACTTTAATAATTAATAATAAGGCTCCATGCCATTATTGGTGAGCTGGTGGCCTCCCTCCCCAAAATTCCAATAACATATAACACTCAACATGGAACTCAAATAGCCAAATATAGGGCTTGTGGAAGCTATGGAATGTTCTGGACAAGGAGCCAGACTTGGCTTCCTAGTCCCTTAGTCTCCTGGGTGTGCCAATACTTATTATTACAGAGGACCAGCTCATGTCATTGCCAGCAGACACAAAGGGGGTTGAAGCTGACTGCCAGCATCATGAGCTAACCTGAGTCATGCAGCAACTGAAATGCCTGCTTACTATTTTGTCTCATACTGTCAGAGAATGTTACAGGTGCTTAGTAAAGCCAGACACACACACACACACACACACACACACACACACACACACCTCTAAAAATATAGACTATGCTTAAAAAGGTATTTAGGTGCCCAAGAAAAAATGAAAATAGGTATAAACAGTCATAGAAAAAAAATAGATCTAATCTGCATGGGTAGTAGAAAAAGGCAAGATCTCCTGAGTAAATTGGGAGCATAGGGACATTGGGATAAGGTTTAAGGGGAGGCAAGAGGCAGGGTGGGGAGCAGATAAAAATGTAGAGCTCAATAAAAAAGAAAAAGGAAAAATAGTTTAAAATAATAAAGCCTTTAAAGAGAGAGTGAAGTAATAAAAAAATAAGCCAAATAATAATGGAGAATACACAGGGTGTTTGGGTCCTATTTGTTGCTTTGTTGACTTTGAATTTTTAAAGTGCTGATGAGCAAGCAGCAGCTGCTGAGAGACAAAGGTTGTGGAAGAGACTACTGAATCAAGTCAGCCTATGTACTTTAGGGATATCTTTGCTTCAAAATGGAAGTTGGAAAAAGTGTTACATTGGAGGAGAGGTTATGCAATTGTTTCCACAGAAAAAAAATGTAATAGCTCCCTTCAAAATTAATGACCAGATTTTAATGGGGGAGACCAACCAAAAATCTTAGCTACAGACATAAAAAATGAAAAACTGCAGAATAGGTCTTGTATATGATGGTCCCTCTATCATGTGAACAGCTCTAAGGCTGAATGAGACATGATGAATCTTCTTGGCTGCAGAGTTCTCATGACTTATTATTGCCATCCTTTCATATGTCATGGATAGATTGTTTGTTTTTTTTTTTACTCCAAACAGACTTATGGAGTTAACAGATGCCTTTTAGCTACTCAGACATAGAACAAAAAAGGTCTTAACTGACTTATGCACACTCTACATTCCATAGTTGTGTTAATACAGATGTATATGTGAGCATAAAAGTTTGTGTATTTTCAGGAAAAAAAAGCAGACACAAATAAAAAAAGACAAATAGCACAGGTGATCAAGCCCCTCAAAATTCATCTGTTGTAGCTTCTTCAAAATTCTGCATCCTGAACAACTTCAAAGCAATTAGCTGAAATGGTCCAAACTCACAGATTACACCATCCAGGACTTCAGATAAGCTCTGCACTTTCCCATCAAACCAAGACTAGACAACAGCTAGCTCTTCCAGAACATGACTGTTATCTCAGTTTTTCTGTGGTCGCCTAAAGATGGCCTCACCACCAGAAATCAAAAGTAATTTTAAATACATGGTGTCCATATTTTTTGTTTTGTGGATTATCAATGTTTATCATCATTTATGGTATTGGCTGCAAGTTGTTATTGGCCATAGTCAGGGAGGAAATTAAGCAAAGGAGATTATATTTAGAGAACTCATTATGAAAAGAAAAGAGGAGATATAGGAATGATAGGAAAAGGGTAAATTATTGAATCTAATTTTAAACTAAAAAAAACCACTAGTAACAGATTACATTGGTATGGATTCTTAGTATATTGACACAAATTTAAGATTATTTTTGTTATACTGTATGTATGTTTTTACTTATGATATTTTGTATATTGACACAAATTTATGGTTATATTTGTTTTAACATGCCATATATGTTTCTACTCTAGTTTAAGGTATTATACCTACATAGCTCATTTTAAAGTGTAATGTAAAGTTCTAGTCCCTAAGGGATATTATTTCAAATTATTTAAGATAATTAACAAATGTAAGTTAGTATTAAATCATCTGTAGCAGTTAAATTTTGGCCATGTTATATGTTTTCAAGGTCAACCATATATTTTAGATAGATGGTTTTCAAACACTTTAGAGACCTACAGAATATGTCATTTAAAATGTTTTAGTAACATAGGGCCTTTCATGACAGTGATACAACTTTGCTACTGGAAGCACCAATTTACTTCTAAAAAAGGATGATGGATATCAAAGAACCTCCATATGGAGTTTGCTTTTATTATGACAAAACTAGCCACGGGGGAAGAAACTGTCCTTGCCTCGACTGCTGACAGTATGCTGTTCAAACCAATCAGGATACAAAAGAATAAGACTGCCAAATTTAATTTAGGCAAGATAGGACAGTACTTCAAAATTCCTGCTTCACAGAAAATTCTGTCAGATTTTCTACACCTTTAGGCCAAAGATTTATGCTCCAGAGCTGCAGAGGATGCTTGGATGACTGTCTAGGCACTCAGTTGCTTTATGCCATTTCTATAGTTTTGGAAGTTACTTGCTCTGTATTTGCTGTTTACTCAGGTAATGTTATATGCTTCTCAGATACCTAATGGAGTTGAATATGAGGCAGTTATATTTGCAGTTTTCCGTGTCACAACATTCAGAAAAGAAATTTAGATAGATGTTAAGTTTATAAGGTTGAGACATATAAAGGCTTGAGAAGAAGTCTTAAGGTATAAAAAGATATTTTAGGATATTAAAACAAGTTATGATAGAAAATGGTTCAGGTTAAAACTTTAAATTCATCACAATATGACAGATAATAGAATATTTTCTCTGAATATGTCAAATTCTAATATACTGGACATTGTGAATATAATTCTTTTCTGATATATATTCTTATTGTAGATATATANAACCTTAAAACCTTTCTATATTTTTAGGCAAAGGGGGGAAATTCGAGGGGATATTTTTACAGGGTTAAGATGTGTTGCTGAGATTGATGTGAGGAAAAAGTTGAACAGTCAATAGCTAAGAAGGAGAGTATAGGTGGGATTTCTACACAGAGAGAGAGACCTCTGGAAGGAAGAAAGGCAAAGTGGCCAACCAATAATTGAGGAAGCAGGATGTACAGAGGTGAGGTGCGAGCCATGTGACAGAACATAGATTAAAAAATGTGGGTTAATTTAAGTTACAAGAACTAATTAGAAGCAAGCCTAAGCAAAGGCTGAGCTTCATAATTACTAAAAAGTCTCCATGTCATTATTTGTGAATTGACAGCACCCTCCGTGCCAAAAATCTGACTGCACCCCTTACATTTCCAGGTAACATTTCATCACTGAGAAAAATTAGGGCAAGTATTTAAGCTAGGCAAGTTCCTGGAGACAGAAGCTGATATAGAGTCCATGGAGGAATTCTTGCTCCCTAAAGCTTATTCACTCTACTTTGCTTTGTACCTATGACCTCTTGCCCATATCCTCCACCTACAATGTGCTGGGGCCTCCATCCACAGTATCTTCTGTTACTAGTCTACATCCATTTGAATAGTTTTCCAAACAACTGAAGACTGCAAACTGCTCCAAATATGCTAGCACGAGGTGCTTCTGAAGGAATTTCTAACCAGCTTGAACCTCTGCAATACAGATCGTTCTAAAGCTGTCTATAATTCAGTTGCCCCATATGGTCTTGCAGAACCTGGGCAGCAACCAAAAACAGATGGTCCCTATCCTGCACTTCTCTCCCCCCCTTTTCTGACCACTATTTCAATCTTCCTGGACCCTAACAACATGACCTCAATTTCAGCAGGAAGTACTTATTGAATAGCTCATTTGCCTCTACCATCAACAAAAAGCAAGAATGTTGACTCACAAAGAAACATACAATGAATGACTAATTGAGATGTCTATGTAATGTATGAAATCTGATACTGACCATGAGGTTCTCCCAGTGTCTTTCAGCACAGTAAGTACATGTTACTGAGTCATCATGACTGGCATATACCCTACCCTCAGCTTATTCAGACTTTGAGCTTCCCTTCCCTTCCCCCAACATCTCTTCCTTATATAACCAACAGCTTTGACTACGGACGGGAACTCTTGGTTCTCTTCGTATCCAGGTTCTCTCCTGGCCTCAGCCCCCTCTCCTTCTCTCACTCCCTCATCCCCATCCTCTCAGTCAACTGACCTGGTTCAGCCTGGACCTTTCCAGATGCCCAGATGTCTCCTTCATATCTACAGTAAACATTCCTCTCAACTATACCTTGAAGTAGTCATGTCTTCAATTTTTCTTTCACTGCCGCTTCTTCTATGAACCTATGCATAAAAACACAGTTTGCCTTAGTCCTTGAGTCTTTATTTTCAAAGGTTCATTTGGCACACTAAATTTTGATTAGTAAATTAGTCCCGAAAAAAAAAAAGAAAGAAAAAGGGAATACCCTACAGGCTAGCTTTCTCACTAGTACGCTGCAGGCATTTTCTTGATTGAGGTTTCTTTTTCTCAGGTGACTCTAACTTGGGTCAAGTTGACACAAAATTAGCCAGCCAATTTTGAGACTCATATGCTTAAAGATAATACACTTAAATCTCAGAAAATCTTTAAGGTATGCAGGCAGATTTTTTTCACCTTCTCAACAGTAGATCTCTAGCACTTGGTAGACACAGAATATAATCACACTTGTTTGGGTGCAGGAGGGTACCTGTTATAGGAAAAGTTATTTAAGGTAAAAAAATGTTTGAAAGAAAAGGGATTAGACAAAATATGCTCTGGAATTATCCAGACACTTTTTTTGCAATGATGTTTCCTCTTGTATGGGAATGAGTCAGTAAACTTCTGTCAATATTTTCCAACAGCTAAAAGAATCTTTTATATTTATGATGGCTGTTTTTGATTGTCAATTTGTCCACATCTGGAATTAACTAAAACCCAAGTGCTGATTACCTATAATGGAACATTCTTAAGTAAATCATTTGAAGTACATAGACCTACTCTAATCTGGATCCTTTGAAATGGGAGATTCACCTTAAATTTGGGCCATACCTTCTGGTAGTAGTCTATACAAAGCCTACATGGAAAAGGGGAGGTCTTGCTCTTTTCTTTGCTTCCTTGCCCTCCCTTTTAGTGGCAAGTTCATTCATTCACTGGATTACAGCCTACTTCATTGGAATTCTGGCATGTACTGAAGACCAGGGGAAACATTCAGCCTCATGGAATGAACAACTACTTGATTCTTGGGTTTTCACTAGTAGATGGTTGTGGTTAGCTGGAACCACAACTTGTAAGCCTCTCTAATAAATCCCATATACAAGGAATTATATTTTATATATTTTGTATTGAGGCCTAAGCCATGAGAAGGAGCCCATTTCTGAAATAGTCAGGATGTCTGAGAGATCTAGGGTAGAACCAAAAAGTGCTGACAAAAAAAAGTCAATGAAATGATTCCTAATGATATTCTGGTGAACTCATCTATCTGTGAATAGCCCATTTGTTATTTATAAGTGAGGATTCCTCCAGTAGCTGATAAAAGCAGATACAGAATCTCATAGACCAACATTAGGCAGAACTTGGGAAATCCTGCAGAAGTGGTGAAGGATTGTTTGGGCCAGAGAATTTGAGGACATCAAGAGAACATAACACACAGAATCAACTAAGCAGAGCATACAAAAAGATTAAAGCAGCAGCCACAATGACGACATGGGTTTGAGCTGCATGGCCCTATTCATACATGTTATGGTTCTTTATCTTGGAGTCGTTGTGGTACTCCTAACAGTCAAAATTGGGATATTTCTGAGTCTTTTGTGTGTTTGTGGGATCTTTTTCTTCCTACTAAGTTTTCTCATCCAGCCTTGATATGAGTGAAGATTGATGTTTAGTTTTCCTACATTTTGTTATTTCAGTGATATTTTTATATCATTAGGAGACCTGTCATTTTCACAAGGAAAATGAAGGAACAGAAGATCTGGTGAAGAGGAGGTTTGGGTGGACTGGGAGGAGGGAAAGGAGAGGAAGCTATGTTCAGCATGTATTGTATGAGAGAATAATAAAGACAGACAAAAATAAGAGATAAGAATGAAGCAGAACAAAAGATTACAGTATAATTAAGAAGTATAGCATGGTTCAAAAATTTAATTTCAGTTTAGTTATAAACATTTGAAATTAGCATGTTGATAATAAGTGAAATGCCAAGAAGAGGACCCAGAGAGTAAGAGGTTTGCCAGAAAAGACATGATTATATTTTCGAATTTCAAGTTTTATCTGCCTACTCAAAGTTTTTGACCACAAGTTTATAAAAAAAAGAACATTACCATTGAGAGATGCTGGAATTGTTTTTATACTTTGTTGTTGTTGTGTTTACACAGAGTTTTGACCTCAATCATGAATCACCATGTTTTCTGAGAGAGTAACTTCAAATCATTCAAACTTGGCTTTTCAAAGCCAAAGTGGTCGGTTGTTTTATTTTATTTTACTTGTGCATGTATCCAGCTCTAACATTTCATTTAAGATAAACATGGAGCTTATTAACTTTCAACATTTCACACATTATTGGACTTTACTACAGAAAGTGAGAAATTGGCTTACTGACCATATGTCATTGGCAAAGATAAAAAATTTCTTCAACAAATCCTGAGATTGGGGAAGAACACATCAAGTGCTATTGAACACCAAGTGGCTAGTTAGCCCTGAAAATATATGCCAGTAGGATTAAACAGACTAAGCAGGTTGTACTTATGCATTTAGGAATTTATATATGAATTAATTGATAATTTCTGTATATATGTATATGTAATTTTTAATGATCAAAGAGACCACAAAGTTGAAAATCAGCAAGGAGGAATAAATGTCAGTATTCAGAGGAAGGAAGCAGAAGGGGAAAGTGATTTATGTTATAATTAAAAGACTTTTTTAAAGAGCCAGTTAAGGTGAGTTCAAGAAAATGAAGAAAAAAATATCTGATTAATTAAACTATGTTTATCCCAGGGGCAGATAGTTCTTTATTGGAAATGTCAATGGGAATATTCTACCAAGTAATGGATAAAACTCTTCTAGGGAGCAGACATGTGGGACATGTTCTGATTGCTGGTGATCAACCCCAGAGAGGGGTAGTTGACGGTAGAGTTTTGAAAGAGGATCGTTATCCTTAGAGTCTATGGTTTACAGAAATGGGATTCGTTAGCATCACAGGAATTAATTCAGATCACAGAATTGTGCTGTACCCGAAGACTATTACTGAGACATGAGGTCTTTTTAAATTTTTGGTAGCATAAGAAAGAGTGGGTTCCACTGTGCACATCTCTTAATACTGTTGTGTTGATCAAGCCCCACACTCACCTCCTCTTCCTCCACTTCCCATCCACTCACCTTTGTACCCAAGTCACCCTCTTTTCATTTGCATGCCTTTTGCATTGTTGCCTTCCCTTACTTTTCCTTAAAACATCTCTTCTCCTTTCAATTTACATTACCTTTTGAAATATCCAGACATCTTTATATAAGTATTTAAGAGCAAGATGTGTAGTATTTAAAAAAAAATTGAATATAATTCTATTGAGTATTTGTATCCTGTTTTCATTGCCCATGCTTCTGTTGATGGACATCTAGAATGAGTTTTGTCTTACTATTATGAATAATACAGGAATAAACATTAATGCATAAATACGTCTGTGGCAGTGTCATAGTCAATGTTCTATTGCTGTGAAGAGACACCATGACCACGACAACTCTAATGAAAGAAATCATTTAATTAGGGCCTGCTTACGGTTTCAGGGTTTAGTCATCATCACCAATGCAAAGATGGTGTCACACAGGCAAATATTGTGCTGGGGAAGTAGGTGTTTGTTCAACATCTGGATCTGAAGGTAGGAGGAAGAGACAGTTACTGAGCCTTGCTTTGGCTTTTGAAAACCTCAAAGCTCACCCCAAGTGATGTGCTTCCTCCAACAAGGCCACACATCCTAATCCTTTCAGATAGTGCCATTTCTATGAGGGCATTTTCATTATAACCACCACAGGCTGGATATAAAATGCATGCCCAGGAATGGCATAGCTATGTCATAAGAGTATTACCTTTCTTAGGTCTTTGGAGTTAAGAGCCAAGACTTTGGATAGACACTATCTATGTTCTTGAGAAAATGACTCAACAACTCTGAATCTATGTATCCCATTTTACAATAAATATAATAATGCCAATTGTAGAATTGTATCAAGGATTAAATCAGTTGTTGGGTAGAAATTGGTTTTTGCAGAGTTTCAATTTATTGTATGTTCAATAATTGGAAGAAATTACCTTATGAACTCTTGGAATCAGGAAGTAAACATTCATCAATTTCTCTTCTGACTCTAAGAATCCTAGAGTGCTCTAACATAGTGCCAACAGAAATAAGAAAAAAATTATACAGTTAATAGTTGCCAGAGGTCTGGCAGAGATTAGGGGTTTACTATCAGAGGCCATTCCCAAGAACAGGGATGACTCCTGTCATGAAGAGTATGTGGCAAGCTAAGAAAGCACATATTAAGTCAAACGAGTGCATGGACTAGAACATACATACAAAACAAAATAAGATTCTAAGAGTAAAGATAGTCCAATCCAGTGCATAAGTACTCTTTGATTTAACTGAAGATTTTTATAATTAGTAGGAATAAATTTATTTGCCAACACATAAGTTCTCTAACTATATAGAAAGTATAACCATTATTGAGAAAAAGTACTTATTTTTTCTTTTCATGCTGCATTAATTTTATATTTGTTGTGGCTTCAATACTATTTGTGTCCCTGAAGGAAACAGAGAAGAAACTGCAGAGGGGAAAAGTAAAGGAGTACATTAAAACTTAGGAAAATATTTGCAGATACCTTACTAAAAAATGCAGATTTAAAATCACTATGTAGCTGAACCTAATGTCTCAGACCCACTTTTAAGGTAGGTTGGAACAGGAGGATTGCAAGTTTAAAACCTGTTAAAATATAAAATTTAAAAGAAGACATACCTCAGTAGTATGGCTTTTATTTAGCATGCATAAGTTCCTAGGTTCAACCACTACTATAAAAAAATTTAATCTGTAAATGTTTAATACACATGACTAATTTCATATGAGATTGCCTGGAGTCTATATTGCTTATTTTTAATATAATTTTTATTGAGATTGAATTGCTTCACTCCCCCTTCTTCCTTCCAACAGCTGTCAACTACCCTCCCTTGAACTCTTCCTATGTTCTTCCCGCAACTCTCATGATGATAGCTTCTTTGATTTGTTATTATTGTTACAATCGTGTGTGCGTGTGTACAAAATCTGCCTTGCCTATTTTTATTGTTTGCGTGCATGTGATTTCAAAGCTAATTGATATGCATTGGACAACCAATAAGAGGGCTTGTCCCTGGGAGATGCTAATTCTTCTCCCAGTCATCATTACTTCTCTACAGTTCTTTGTATAGAGATGGGGACCCATGAAATTTTCCACCTTCCATGTTATCATGCCCATTGATCCTACCATTGTAATGGTCTTGTTTATACAGATATTTCCAGCAGATACTGTTTCATGGTAGACTTCCCAGAGTTCTGGCTCTAATAGTCTTTTTACCTCCTTTTCCTTCAGTCACGGATGCAGGAGCTGTTATGTAAAACTATCTATCTATTCAGGCTGGGCTCCCCAGGATCTGTTGATCTCTACATTGTCTCCAGTTGTGGTTTATATGTGTGAAGGGGGCTGGTAGCTATAGTTCTCTGAAATAAAAAAAAAAAAGAATGGGGGCTTGAACTTGGGATAAGGGAGGCTGGTCAATACAGAAGGAAAAGAATGAACATGTGACAATAAAAGCAATGTCATTTGATAAAGCAACGAGGAATCAATTTATTTTATACTCCAAATTATGGAAAATGCAACCAGGGAAGTTAAAACCTATTACTGATAGTGCTCCACACAAGATCCAGAGACTAACTAAACCTCTAGCACCAAGCAAAAGAGACCTCCATTTGAATGATTGGTCAAGGTAGTCCAAGTGACTCCCAATGCAAAATAGATTGCCTTTGTAGCACTTGGTTGCCTCTCTGGGTTTGAAGGTAGCCTATCATTGCTAATATGCCACACACTTGGGACATGGGTCACAAATTATTTGAGCAGGATGTGACTTGAAAGCTTCTTTCCTGTGGTGTAGCCTCCATGATTACAGAAAATACTATATAAGCTGTCAAAGAAGGGAAGCAATTAATAGTGCTGCCTACATATAATACCTAAGAACCATGACATTTACCAGCATGACAAGATAGGCATAAAGGTGCCATAAGCGGTACTTGAATGTTGATGGCAGCTAACAGCTGCCTAATTGGAATCCAGGCCCCACTATATTTTAGGGATATCATGCCTAGAATCCTAGCCAGCATCATGAACCTCAGGAAAGTGTCTACCACTAACAGTTGTTAATCCCATAACTCCTTACTATATCTGTGATGTTTGGGAAAATGGCCCCTAAAGGGAGGGGTACTATTAGAAAGTGTAGCCTTGTGGAGTAGGTGTAGTCTTGCTGGAAGAAGTGTGTCACTTTGGGGATAAGCTTTTAGGTCTCTTTCCTCAAGTTCACTCAGTGTGAGAGTCGGTCAACTTCCTGGTTCTCAGTTATTCCTCCAGCAACATCTGTGTGTAAGCCACCATGCTCCTCACTATGATGATAATGGACTGACCCTCTGAAATTGTAAGGAAGCTGTGCCAATAAAATGTTTTTCTTGTAAGGGTGGCAGTGGTATTGGTGTCTTTTTACAACAATAAAAAAAACCCTCTAAGACAACATCTTAAAACTTACTTTTTAATACAATTGCTTGTCAAAATTAATTGGTTTTGAATCTCATGTTAAAATATATATATCCATGCATGTATATGCATATATAAATATCTGTTCAATAATACACAGTAGTGATAAATAATTACCATACTCATTTTTATATGTAAAAAGTGCTATTCGGAGTAATGAAACTTGTTTAGTATTAACGAACATTAAGTAGAAACTTGCAGAATTAAGTACAACCTATGTGAGTCTGAAGCCTGCATTCTTTTTATATTATCAGTGCTGGACCATCACCCATCAGGAGGATCCATTTCATGCTAATCTAATAGATACATACCCATTATTTGAATGTTAATATTAATGTGTTGGCCTCTAGAAAATATAAACAAGTGAGCATATGAAAGAAAGAAAAGGAGAGTAACAGTCTGTGATCTGTTGTAAGCTAAGGAGAAGATAATGTATCCACAAGAATATATGTGTGAACAGCAAATTAAAGTAAAGGGAAAAACAAAAGAAAGATGAGAGAAAATTTACAAAGACATTGTACTGAAGACAAGAAGTTTTCATGGGAAAAGGCCCTGTGTCTTTCCTTGCTGCGGTGGTACAGAATCCTGAACACAGTAGGGGTACAATCATTTTGATGACCAAGGGGCTTACAAATGTGGACCACCATGAAATTAATGATAATTTTATATGTCTGAGGCTTCAAACTTACAGATTTTACCTTGGAGTGAATAAAAGGAGAACATATTGGACAATCAGAAGGTAATGAAGATCTTGTAAAAATAGTCATCTACAAAAGCAAAGTGAGTCCTTGGAAGGCCAGTGTATCTACAAACCAGCATGTCCAGATGAGGCACCTTCTAACTGTGGGATGAAAGAAGCTGGCAAGAATGCTGACTGCATCATTTACAGTTATTTTTGAAAATCTGTAGGGATCTGGGGAACTATAAGAGATGAAAATGAAAGAAAATACAATGTTCTACCGATATTATGAAAAAGATGGAAGTGGCACCAGAAAACTCTATAATAATCAAAGTTAAAGGAAAGAGGAACAATCTAATGGCCTAAATAAAAATAATGTTTGACAAATATATTCTTTTTCAGGTAGAAGCATTTTTAAGATTAAAATATGGAAGGAATGTGAACACAAAACAATCTGAATTTGAGTAACATTTCAAAATGCTTTGCTTGTTCATGATTATTCAAAGAAACAATATCTCAAACATGAGGCAAAAGAAATCTTTTTGGCTGACCGGAAATAGTAACTATAAATATGAAACTATCATTTCAAAACTATCAAAGAAACATGATGGTCTTTAGTGGCAACTGTATGCAGCTAAAATTATTATATATTCATGCCATAAATGCTAGTAGACCACCTTTAGGTAACAAACATTGTCTTGTGTGCTGATAATAGAAAGTACAGCAGGTAAATTTTCAGATCATTACACAAAAAGACTCTAATAAATGTAGGGGCTGAATGTAGAAAGCATATGATAATGCTAACTATAATTGTTGACATTTACTAATTTAAAAAGTAAATTTCTTCCTGGCGGGGGAAGACTTATAGCTTTTCCTTTTGGCTTATTGACTTAGTAACTATATATTGGTCGAGAACAAATGATACCCTTTGAGACATTTCAAGACAGTGAGGATACTGACATTACCTGTCCTCCTGCACTCAAACATTGTGACTTGCTGGATTTTTTTCTTTATCAATTCTGGGTCCTCTAGCTCTATACATTCTACAGTTAGTGAAGACAGTAAATTACACCAGGTAGCCTGCTTCTAGCTTCTACACTCCCTCTATTGCCACAGTAGATTCAGTCTCTCAGGCTTGTCCATAGCACTGAAGCGGAACACACAGTGTGCAGTCTTCTGAGGAGCCCGCAAACCCTTTCTTCGTGGCCGCCTACCCTGACTCATTATTGTGTCCTAGAGCCCAGCTCAAGTAGTGACCCACTGCTCAATCATAGACCATGCCAGCCGGAACCCAGGTGGCCTGCCCACAGATAGTCTTTGCTTTGCTTTTCCCCTAGCAGACACAATTCCTCATACTTGCTCCTAGAACTGAAACAAACACCAGCTGCAGCCTCTCTTCCCCCTTCTCCTGTTTCCTGTGGATCTCACCATCATACCCACCTGCCCTCACTCCTTACTGCATCCCAGGCTCCAACATCAGCAGGAATTCCCTGTGAACACACCAGCACAGAAGATGAGAGAAAGAGGCGACATACAGTCATCACACTGAAAATCCAGAGAGGAAACAAATCAAGAAAAAAAAACACCCACAGAACAAACAAAATACTAGAATTCAGCACCAAGACCTATAATCACCACAAAAAACAGATGTCTAGAAGCCAGAATAAGAAGACAATCAGTAACAGCCACGACAATATCTACACTATAGCACAGGTATCCTGCTAAACTCCTGAATATTCCAACAGTGCTGAAGCAGAAGAAAAAGCCATTAAAACCAACAGTATGAATGATATAGGTATGCTCTTAAAGGTAAAACGAACAAATCCCTTAAGGAAAATCAGGAAAACACAAACAAACAATTGGAAGAAATGAATAAATCACTTAAATAAAGTCAAGGAAAGAAATAGCTGAAAGAAAAGAGTAAAACTGTTCAAGACCTGAAAATGAAAAATAGAAGCAATTAAAAAAAACCCAAAACCCAAATGCAGGAATCCTGGAAATGAAAAATTTGGGAATCCAAACAGAAAATACAGAGGCAATCTTTACCAACATGATACAAGAGATGAAAAGAAGAACTGAGGAATTGAGAACAAACAAATATAGAAGATATAAGAATACAGCTGTCAAAACAGTCTTATATCTAAGAAACTCCTGACACAAAGCAACTGGGATAGTATGAAAAGCCCAAACCTATGAAAAAAGGAATAGAGGAAAGAGAAACTTCCCAGTCTAAAGGCCCAAAAATAGTTTCAGCAAAATAATAGAAAACATTTTACTATCCTGAAAAGGTACAAGAAGCACACAAAACACCAAATAGACTCAAGCAGAAAAGAAAGAAACCTTGGCACATAATAATCAGAACACTAAATGGTCAGATCAAAGAAAAACTATTTAAAAGACACAAGGGGGAAAGACCCTGTAACATATAAATGCAGACCTATTAGAATTATATCTGAATTCTCAATGGAGACTGCAAAAGTCACAAGGGCTTGAAGAGATGTACTGCAGACTCTCAGAGACCACAGATGCCAAACAAAACTACTATATAAAACAATCTTTTAATAACCATATATGAAGAAAATTAAATATTCCATGATAAAGACAAATTTAAACATTATCTGCCTACAAATATAGCCCTAAAGAAAGTGATAGAAGGAAAATTCCATCTTAAAAAGCTTAGCTACACACATGAAAGCACAGGATATAATGTCAGACCAGTAAAACCAAAGGGAAACACATGCACACCACTAACACCACCACCATCACTACCACGACCACCACTATCACCACCACTACCAACAACAACAGCAACACCAAGAAAATAACAGGAGCCAGTATTCATTGGTAATTGCTGTCTCTCAGCATCAATGGTCTCAATGCCCCAATAAGAAGACACAGACTAACAAAATGGACATGAAAATAGGATCCATCTTTCTGCTGAATCTGAGAAGTGCACCTCAACATCAAGGATAGACATTCCTTCAGGGAAACAGGATGTAAAAAGATATTCCAAGAAAATGGGCCTAAGAAACAAACTGGTATAGCCATTTTAATACTTCATGAAACAGACTTACAAAAACAAAAACCAACAAAAACAAACAAACAAAAAAACAGAAAAACAGATGATGAAAGACACCATACTAATCAAAGGAAAAATTTCACCAAGATGACATTTCAATTGTTAACATCTATGTCCCCAACACAAGGGGTTAATATCTATATATCTATATATCTATATATATATACATACATATAATACATATATATTGCTACAATTTATTTAAGTCATATTGACCCTCACCCACTCATAATTCAATACTCTACTCTCACCAAAAGCCAGATACACAAGAGAAAAACCAAGCAGAGAAACACTGGAGATAATAGACATTATAAGCCATGTGGACCTAACAAATAATTACAGAGTGTTTTACCCAATATAAGAGAATATTACCAAATTTCAATCAAGATTATATAAACAATTTACATAGACCTATAGCCCCAAGTGAAGTAGAAGCAGTCATTAAAAGTCTCTCATCTGAAACAAAGCCCAGAACTAGATAATTTTAGCACAGACTTCTACCAGACTTGAGAAGAACAGTTAATGCCACTACTCCTCAAATTATTCCACAAAATAGACAAAGAAGGGACATTTTCCAACGCATCTTATGAGGTTACTGTTACCATGACACCCAAACAATGTAAAGACTAAACATTTCAACCACATTTCCCCCTTCATCTCTCCTCTTGCTGCCCCTTGCCTCCATGTCCAGCCCCCCTCCCACTTCCATTCCTCCCAACTAGTAAGGGCTACTATGGGGAGTCATAAAAGTCTGGCATATTAAGTTGAGGCAAGACTAAGCCCCGCACCACACATTAAGGCTGAGCATGGCATCCCATCATAAGGAATGTGTTCCACTAGACTAGCTCATGCACTAGTGATAGACTCTGCTTCTACTTCCAGAGGCCCCCCAGATAGTTCATGCTTCACTACTATATCGTACTAGTGATAGATTCTGGTTCTGGTTCTACTGGCAGGGGCCCTCAGATAGTCCAAGCTTCCTCACTGTATCCCGCATATGGAGGACCTAGTTCAGTTACATGGAGGCTCCACAGTTGCTGGTCTAGAGTTCATGAGTTTCCACATGCTTGGTTCAGCTGTCTCTGTAGATTTCTCCATCATGATCTTGAAATCTTTTGCTCATATATTCCCTCCTCCCTCTCTTTGTTTAGATTCTAAGAGCTTGCCTGGTTCTTGGTTGTGGATCTCTACAACTGGTACCATCAGCTGTAGATGGAGACTCTATGATGATAGTTCAGTGTTTACCAATCTGATTACAGAAGGCCAGTTTGTTCACTCGCCCCTCCACTATTGCTAGGAGTTTTAACTGGAGTCATCCTTGTGGAATCTTGGGAATTTCCCTAGCACCAGGTTTCTCCCTAACCCCATAGCAGCCCTCTCTATCAAGATCTCTCTTTCATTGCTCTCCCATTCTATCCCTCTGTCCCCTCGACCATCCCCTTTCATGTTTTCATACGCCATCCTTTCCTTTTTACCACCTTCCTTTGGCCTCAGTTTTAGATGAGATCTCCCAGGAGATCTCATCTAATTTCTCTTCTCATGGTGATCTGTTATGATCTTCCTTGTTACCTCGCTTCCTTATCAACACCATAGCCAAAAAGAGAACTAATATTTAAAATATCTAAAGAACTCAATAAGCTAGATGGATAGACCAGAAACTTAGAGTAGAACCAAACACAACTGTTCTTAAAAAAAAAATTAATGAAATGATTTTTGTTATGTTATATATCAGTGCCTTGTCCAGTAGTCATCCGAAAGGTTTCCTCCAGCATTAGATGGGAGAGGATACAAAGACCAATAGCCAGAGAGCCACACATTATAGGGAGAGAGAGTCTAAACTGGAAGCAATCTTAATCAGTTCCCCTCCCCAGGAGTTCAGTGAATCCCACTTAAGACGGTGAGGAAAGATTGTAGGGGTCAGAGAGGATCGAAGAACATGAGAACATGGCTTGTTGAATCAATAAGCAGAGTATATTTTGGCTCAAAGAGACTGAAGTAGAAATCCAGCAACATGGAGGAGTATGTACCAGGTCCTTTGTACATATGTTGTGGCTGTTAGCTTGGTGTTTTTGTAGGACTCCTAAGTGGGTGCTGTGTGTTATTGACTCTTTCTTTGAGCTCTTGCAACTCTTTTCCTCTGGTTGGGTTGCTCCATCCAAAAGTGGAGTTGGAGGCAAGCTAAGAGGCATGGAGGTAAAGGAAACTAACTGTAGGCCTGACACATCATATGAGAGAATAAACTGTTTTTAATAATGATAAAGATAATAACCACTGTAAATCTTAGTGTTTTTGCATAGTGAGCGTTTATAAACCTTTTCCTGTGTTTTCCTGTAAGGTGGTGGAACTTTAGTTTTAGTTTCTCATTCTACAAGCTTTGTGTATGTGACCTTTGAATGGTGTTGTCCCATGAATCTGTATTTTAGAAGGAGTCTTAGCAATGAGTGGACTTTTAGAGTTGTTTCATACGTTTCCTTATTTGAAAGAATTTTGTTATCAGTCTTCTTGACTATGAAATCTTATAATCAATTGTCTCATGGGGGGATGCACTTCATTAATATCTATCTAATATATCTTTTTGATGCTCTAGAATCATGTATTTTAGATAGAGATTATATAGAAATTTTAATGCCTGTAATTTTATAATTCATAGCTAGTAGAAATCTCTCGAGTAACATAAACAGTACAAAACCTTGTAGATGTTATGTCAAGCATTGAGTATTGCAGTCTTTCCAAACGTGTTCACAATTGATCTCAACATTATCAACTTGGACACGGAGTTTTATAGTTACCCCTATAAAAAATCTAATACTCTAGCCTCTGTTTTCTTAAAGTTTCTCATTATGTGGCAAAATAGCAGCCACCAAGATTTAATATCCTGAATGAAAGAATATGAAAAGAGTAGTCAAGTTTTCCTCTTCATTTGTTCAAAATGCACAACAAATACTCCAGTTTTAATACAAAATGTGTAAGAACACTGACACACAGACACAATGGAAACATGGGATGTTAGAAACACAGTGCAAAAAGTAAGAAATGGGCCTAAGGCAACATTTTCTGTATCTAGTATTGGAAAATATATTATATCTGCCATTCAATTTGAGCTACTTATCTGCCTAGTGACCCGTCATTTAAGTGCCACTGACTATAAGGTGTTCAATGTTTTTAGCAACACTTTTCTTTGGGAGAGAAAAAAAACTATTTGTGTGTGTATACAAATATACATATACTTATAATGTATATAAATACACATATGCATAGATACATATATGTTATATATGTGTAATATTTATCAAGTGTAAATTCTATAATGACTATCTAACTTTACATGTGGGGTAAAAGTCACAGAGCTAAAAAAGAGAAATGTGGTCCTTAGCTGGACAGATGTGGAAATGAAGTTCAGAGTTTCCAGTAACTTTCTCAAAGTCATAAAGCTAATTTTAGTAATAATAAGAGAATAAATTTATTGAAGATTTGATTTGTGCTCTAATTAATTTTCATATATTAAGTACTTATAAAACTCACAGCAATTTTATTATTCCATGAGACAAATTAGTCCCAAGAGCAGCTAAGAAATGAATGGCCATGTGCTTGAGAATCACCAAATATTCAATTCATTTTCTTTTCTGCTACTTTCTATTTCTGGTATCTAGAGACAGTTGTGCATATGTTTGTGGCTTATTGTGATATCCATGGTCCTTTGATTGTCTTTACTCCATTGAAACTGACATTTTGATACTATGGCCTTTTTGTCCCAATTTTTACTGTAAATAGAAATACATTTATTAAATTTTATTCAAACTCAATTATAACTTTCAATAATTGTATCAATGGTATAAGATAATAATAATAATTTCTCTGAGATCTCATTTCATCAAAAAGAAACTTCACCACAAATAAATCATTCATTATTGCTATACCTACTTAAACTCATTTATGTGTATGGGTACGCTGTGATATATGGTATATGGCATGTATATATATATATATATATACACATACACACACATATAAATATATATATATAATATCAGTGCAACATGTGCATGCCTGGTACCTGCAAAACAAGAAGAATGTTGTTTTTTTATGAGACTTGAGTTACTAACTATTCTAAACCACGATACAGATGCAGGGAATCAAACTTAGGTCCTCTGGAAGAGCTGCATGATGCCAATAATTGTGAACCATCTCTCAAGCCCCTACAGATGCTTTTCATTGATTTTTTTTGATGCTCTTCGAGGTAAGATCAGTTCTTAGCCTAGGCTTTCCTGAAACTCTCTTTAAAGCTCATACTGACCTCAAATTCATGTCGATTTTTTTGTCACAGACTTCTAAATGCTGCAAATATGGATGTGAGCTGCCAAGTCTGTTTCATTTTGAAGACTTTGAGAACAGGATAAGACACTTTATGAATTTGTCTTTCTGCACATACTGGCAAAGACATCATCCTATCTGGGTTCAGATCCAAGTGTGATGTGTGGTGATTGTGACTTTAGGCAATGATTTTACACACTTCAATTTTACTTGTCTAACCAGTCACAAAAAATGCCAATATGAATCAAACAATTGCTTTGCACCAACAATAGCATTATTATGATTAATTCCTTCATTGACATTGTTGATTGTCTCGCCTATCATGTCAAAGAACTAAAGACTAGAGTAAATTTGTTTAATGTTCAAAAGTATCCACATGCTTATGCAAGGCTCATAATTTGAGCAAAAGTTCTTTGACTTCAAATTCTGATTTTTCCATCATACTTCTTTATTGGCTGTCTTAGCATGGGATTAAAATGTACCCAAATGAGGTAAGTTTTGCCAAAGAGAATGTTCTACCCTTTTAATTTCTGCAGCACTCTTACACCTAAATGTGTGTGCATTCTAAGGATTCCTCAGAAGGTACAATTTTGTAAACACCATGAAAAACTTTAAATTCTACCTATCGTGGGAGCAAGCAAGATCCCTTTATATTGATGCTGTGATGTAAAAAGAAAATGTATTTGACATTTAGCTGAGATTCAATAAATACTCTCAGTAAACGCTGTTGAATTATAGTTTCACATTAGGTCATGAATCAAACTATCGCTTATAGACAGAGCCAGCCAGAGTATCAGGAATTGTCAAAGATTCCAGAATAGTTCATCTTCAATCTCTAGCTTCTTCCATAGTAACCTAAATGTAAGATGCCCTCTCGTTTCTTGCATGTATCAGGAGACGCTTCTCCAGCACTTCTCATGCCCAGCACGTCTCATGTCATAGATATTCTACCCGATTCTATTCAACAGCTTCAGTACCCACGCCATCACGCACACAGACTGATTTATCCTAAAATAAATTCATCATTGCTTTGGGATGTGAAGACAAGATCCATTCATAGCCAATAATCTTTTGACATAAAATTTGCAGAAATATACCAGTGTACCTATATAAGAAAATTTAAACATCTTTTTTATGCCCTTTTATCTGACCCTTCCCAAGACCCCTAACCCCAACCTCTCCCATGACTCATCCATTTCAAATTGATGGTCTCTTTTTATATTGTTTCACATATATACAAAAATATATAAATCCATCTTGCTGAGTCCCTTCAATGTTGTTTGTGTGTACATGATTTCAGGACTGACCCCTTTGTATCAGGTGAACAACTTGTGGCTCCATTCTGGGAGAGGACGATTTTCCCTCTCTCATCAGTCTAGTAGTTGCCCATAATTCTCTGTCAAGGGTTGGGATCCTACTCAGTAAGATTCCCCCTTCCACATTAGCATGTCAATTAGCATTGTCATACTTCAGAGTTTGTTTATGCAGCTATATTGCTGATCTATCATGGATATATTTTCCCTGTCATTTCTAGTAGAGAGATCCCTTAGGAGAGTTTCTGGTTGTCTGGTTCTTACAGTCTTTCTGCTCCTTCAGGATGTCCTCTGAGTCTTAGAAGGAAGAAAAGTATGATAGAAATAGTCACTGGGCCGAGAACCCCCAAATCATTTGATCTCTATATTATGACCAGTTGTAGTTTATGTAATAGCCTCTACTTGTTGCAAAGAGAAGCTTCTTTGATAAGGACTGAAAGCCACACTTACCTGTGAACATAAGCGTAAGTTTTAGAATGCAATTAGAATGTATGCTGGTCTAGAAAAATTGTATTAGTAGATTTTCCTCTAGGATATATGCCCTGCATTGTGTAGTTGGATAGGTTTCCAGTGCCTGGCAGGATTTCCCTCCTGTCGAGTAGGTCTTAAGTCTAATTTCATAGCTGATTGTTACTGCCAAATATGGGTCCTACTATTTACAGTCACTGATTTCTTGCTCTGCTGGTCATTTCCTGTGATCTATAAGCTTCACAGAAGGGTAGAACTATTGATTGCTTTCACCTCTTGGCATCTTGGGTGCATCTCTTGATACTATGAGACCTAGATCCCAAGAAGAAGGCTTTCAGTTTAGATAAATTCCAAATCTTCTGAGTTTTGCTCCAAACTGTGTGGTATCTTCAGTAATAGGGCAATAGCAAGAGGCAACCAAGGATAATGGAAATAGCCTATATTACTGGAGGGTCACTTGAACTACTCTGAACAACAAACGAGATGGATGTGTCATCCTCATAGATTTGGGATATGCAAATTAATATAAATTTGTGGTTGCATCTCACCCTCATCAGATGGCTGAAAACAATAAAACAGCTAACAGCAAATCCTGAGGGAATGTGGGACATGAGGAATGCTCATTTACTGCTTGTGGTAATGCACACTGGTGCAGCCAATCTGGAAATCAGAGTGTAGAATACATGAAAGTACAAAAGTAAATCTAACATATGAACTACCTGTATGATTCATTAGCATAAATTAAAAAAGCTCTAAATTCTACTCCATAGATAAGTCATTTTCATTTGTTGCTCTCATCACAATTGCTAAAGAATGAAGGCAACCTAAACGTCTTCCAGTAGATGAGTGGATAATGAAAATGTGGTTCATATACACCATGTTACTCAGCTGTAACAAAATTGGAATCATGAAATTTGCAGGTAGGAGATGGAACTAAAAAATATTACATGGGGTTAAACTAGTCCAGACCAAGAAAGATAAATGTCATATTAATGTAAAGTTCCTGCCTTTAAATCTTCAGATGTGAGTATATAGCCTGACTGCAGAAACCAGGAAAGTAAACAGATATCACTGGGGAGCCTGTCTAGAGAGAGAAACTGTAGAAAGCAGGTACTATGAAGAGGAATAGGAATAAATGCAGAAAGGATTTTAAGATGGAGATGAGAGGGTGGTCAATATTTGATAATTTTATTATTTTATATTAACCAAGAATTATATACCATTATTTTTCACTTCTTTGAAAAACTAGATTGTACATTTGACATCAGGCCTCCTTTTGTCAAATCTGTTAGTTTCTCTCCCACCACTCTGAACATTCAACAACCGAATGAGATTTATCACCTTTAGGAAGCCACATTGGTAAACCTAAATGATGGCAGCCTCTGTGACTTCTTCCATGCTCAGTATAATATACATTCAAACACACAGCATGACATACATTCAGATATTACACATTCAGAGATGTAGTATATGATACATCCAGATAAACAACATGACATAAGTTCAGATATTTAACATACCATATATTCAGATATACAAAAATAAATAACATACATTCAGAAGATGAATCTGGCATTGTTCATCTCTATGAAAATAGAGATATTCTATTTGATTTGCTAAGCATTTATAAAAGTACTGTAATTGGCAAACCCCTGGACTTCATGGATCATATATTACACACTCAGAGATGTAGTATATGATACATCCAGATAAACAACATGACATAAGTTCAGATATTTAACATACCATATATTCAGATATACAAAAATAAATAACATACATTCAGAAGATGAATCTGGCATTGTTCATCTCTATGAAAATAGNTCAGAGATGTAGTATATGATACATCCAGATAAACAACATGACATAAGTTCAGATATTTAACATACCATATATTCAGATATACAAAAATAAATAACATACATTCAGAAGATGAATCTGGCATTGTTCATCTCTATGAAAATAGAGATATTCTATTTGATTTGCTAAGCATTTATAAAAGTACTGTAATTGGCAAACCCCTGGACTTCATGGATCATATATTACACACTCAGAGATGTAGTATATGATACATCCAGATAAACAACATGACATAAGTTCAGATATTTAACATACCATATATTCAGATATACAAAAATAAATAACATACATTCAGAAGATGAATCTGGCATTGTTCATCTCTATGAAAATAGTTATTCTATTTGATTTGCTAAGCATTTATAAAACTACTGTAATTGGCAAACCCCTGGACTTCATGGAAAATGGAAGTTCAAAGTTTTGTGGGTGATAATTGCTGTGGGGTATGTATTAGTTACCCCCTCCCAGGTTTCTTCTCTTTCAAGTGTTTCTCTTATTCATACCTCTGTGTGCATCAGATAAGGAATTGAGAGGAAAGAGAAAATGGCCCACACTAATAATTAGACCTCATAATTACTGAGAGCTGACCACATGCCAGGCCCCATGGTGTGTGCTTTCTGCACATTAGCTTAGGTAATCCTTATTCAAACCCCATGAGGTAAGGGTCATTATCTCCATTTACATCTGAAGAAACTGAGCCAAGGTGTCAAGTAGCTTGCCCAAGCTCTTCCAGACGGGATGACACTCTCAACCTCTCCACACTTAGCAAGGCATCTTGACTACCTGTTTCCTTTACCAGTTTTAAGATGAAAGGGAATGCAGACTTAAATAATATCCTACATCTGCCCTGGAATTGTGGCACTGCAGGAGAGGTTAGCTATATCTATAGCCAGAGAGCTATGACAAGGGAGTAGGTTTTCAAAGAATTAATATTGCAATTTTTTTAAAAAGCTTTTCTTTAATGAATATACTTTTTGTCTCAGTAGGCTGTCAATTTCTCTCTTATTTTTCTCTTTGTTTATCTTAAAGAAATTCTTTCATCTCCACTGAATTGGCTGAGTAATTTAGAAGAAAAGCAGGCTGATAAATCACTTTTATGGAGAAAAAGGAAGTCTCTTTTAATTTAAGGAAAACATGTATAAGTAACTATCTGGTAGCTGAAAAAGAAAGAAAAAAATCTGAATGATTATTATCTGGAAAGAATTCCCAACACAGCTGTATTAGTCTTTGAAGAGAACTGTTGTCATCTGGAAGATTTGCTTTTGGTCATAAAAATCCAAGAAAATAAAGGTCTGTATTTTCTTCATAGCACTGTAAAAGAGAAAATAAACAGGAATAGAAGAAACTGGGAGAAAAGCAAATGTCCATTCTTTGATAGGAAAGAGCTCTTGGCCATGTTATGAATAGTCATTTTAGTGATCATTCCTCCTCCACAATTACAAGCTCTCTTGACAAGTATACAATACGCAGTTTTTTCCACTATGTTCACTATTACAAATGTTACCAGCATCTTCTATCCCATTGTATTTTGGGTACATATAATGAGTTGCTATTTTAAAATTGATTCTGGTATCTTTCTTCACTTTGGAACATCAGCTTGATGGAACAGAGAAAACAGTGTATATCTTTCAAACCATGATTCCTAGAAAGCAGCCTGGCATAAGGTATCCACCTGACAAATTTTTGTTGAATTAATAAAAATAAATGAGTCAATCTAAGTATCAGTATATTTAAGATGTTTTTATTATGTGTACTCAGCAGAAAGTAAACAATTTGAACACTCAAGAGACCAAGGTGCTTCAAAAGCTTTGCGCACTCTTATGTGCACCTTCACACATATTACTATGCCTCTCAATTTATCATAAAGAAGAGTCATTAAAAGACAATTCTTAGGTTTTAGATTGTGTGCTTACAGTTTAGATCTAAGGAAGGGGGGAAGTAAGACCTGATAAGGTCACTAGAAAAGATAGAGCAATTTGGCCCTTTTTAATAAAGATGTCACCACAGATATATTGAAGCTAGGCTTCACATTGTTTTGGGATGCTGATTTACGTCTACAAAGGGGAAAGGCTAGAAACCTTGAATTTATACTATGTGTTATATTCCTGCTACTATAACTTCTTAAAGTTGAGGCAAAATCAAAAGGATTTTGCAATGCTGCCTTATACCAAACCTAATAGTATGGCCTCTTCCAACAGCGGTCATGGAGTACTGAATTGTGTTCTTTTTGTCTATTTTTCCTCTTACACTTGAATGTACTACTTATTTTAACGTGAATCTTCTAATTCTTGCAATTTAGAATCAACTTACCTCCATTCTTATATTAGTACAATCATGCAAATTGGAAGAGTGAAAAACAAAAGGTATAAAAGAAAAGAGGCCAAGACAAGAAGGAACACATTTTTAAGATATGACTGAAAAGGGAAATGCGACTAGAAAACCTTCCCTGATTTTGCTCAGATACTACTGTTAGAGGCAATGAATCTCTCATCTCTGACGGAAAACAGGACATCAAGAAAAGGGCACATTGTGGGTTCTTCTTCTGGTCCCATACTTATCAGAAGAAGCCTGAAATAAATATTGACATGGTAAGTACAAGTGCAACAATTGTAGATAAACAATATGCCAGGGAAAAATAAAAGGGGACACAACTTTGGAAGAACCAAGAAAAGATTGCAGGGACCTCCATTCTATAAGTTCCAGTGTCTCTCAGACCCAGTAGGCCACCCCAGGCAAATTTTCATTCTTCATGTCAAGGTGATATTCAAGAGAGAGGCATGGGTTTAAGGTAGCTCACCTTGACTGGATGGATTATCAACCCACTATTTCTAAACCATGAAGCCCCATTTAGACTTCATTTATAGAAAGAGAACTATAATGGCTGTTTATGGGGGCAAAATATAAAAATGCTCAATGTGGAATTTAATCACAACTACTCTCCCTAAATATTGGAAGATTTTTAAACTGAGGCTAGTGCAAGTGTGTTAGAAATATAAAAAGGAAGTAGTCACACTATCCTTCATGACTAATGGAATTTTTGGTTTAATTATAGTTCCCATGTATCACTAAATTTATGCATTATTTTGACACATGTCTCTAGTTCTAGAAATATATTTTTAGCAAAGACTGTATGTAATGACTAACATATAAAGGATTCCACAGTCAAAATTGTGGCATGGGCTTTTGGGTATTCTGTATCACCTAGCAGAGGTTTAAATATTTAAGAATAAATTTAAGTGAAAATTTGTTTCAGTGAAACAAATTTAAGTGACAGAAAGAGAAAGAAAAAGAGTCTTTGGGGAGCATTATTAATAAATTTTCTAATTTACAGAAGTTTTTTTTTAAATCTTATCATTCAAATCAATATAAACTGTATTTTCTTGCCATAATAAATACTTTCCACATCTGGACATTTGGCAACAATGAATTCCTTCATGCTCACAGTATATTACCATTTAGGTTGAATAAAGAATATGCTCTAAAAACTGTTCTTGGAGCCAAGACGATGGCATAGCCCTTTCAGGGATATTGGCAGTCTTGATATAAAGGGACAAGAGAAAGGCACAATTGCAGAATGCTTCCAACATCTTCTGGTTCCTTGGGTTACTATTCTTCAAATTTTCTACAATTGGAAAAGTATCATAATATCATTTTAATTCTAGTGTAACATGTACTTTTACCATATGCATCTCCTATTACCTTCTGCTCTCCTTGCTAGAGCTCTTTTATGTTTTGCTCTACAATTTTCACTTTACCTTGGGGCAGAGCATCCCACTCTTAGAGAGGGGAACACATACTCTGCCCAACATGATTTCAAAACAATTAACAATCATAGCAACAAACTTGACAATGCCTTCTGTGAGCCAATGTTTGATTTCCATATGACAAAGACATCTCCACTTTGATAACATGATTGTTTTATTCCTATTGGAATGTCTCTTCAACTCTTCCTTACTTTGCTAAATGGCTTACTCTCCACTGTTGAACAAAGACAGCCTGTTTTGGAACAGCAAACCAGACTGGTGCTGAGGGCTCTGCAGACCAGCTTCATTACTGAAGATGAAAATTGGAAACATTGTTTACTGCAAGTGAACAGTGGAAATCTTTCATCTCAACATGTTCCTGTCTTACCAATTTTCCCATAGCTCAATAGTTAACAGATGGAAGGAAAATGCTTTTGTGACATAAACTTGATCAGATTATCATCTATCTTATTGACATTTGTCTTAAGACCTAGCTTCTGTTTTCTGTATAGAACCATAATCTCCAATTTTCCAATGAATTTTGACTGTTTGTCTTTTTTGGTGAACTTCATGACTAGAAAAGGACATCACTTTGACTTTTCCCATAAGCCGTTTGGAAGTTAGGTAACTCTATCATCATTTTCTGTATTGCTGTTTGTTCACCCTTCACAGTGATGCAAATATAACCAGGTTCTTCAAAAAATGTGATTTCTTACTCTAGAAAAGTACTTCACAGTTTATTTTCTTGACATTTTTACCAATAAGTAATCAGATGCATACAAGCAACACAACATAGAGTTTAAGCTACAAACCTTGAAGTTAGCAGGTTTACATTTATCTCTGTCTATATTGTATGTTGTTAGAAAATTGCAGCATGTTGGGGGAAAATTAACATATTTGGCTTAATCTTTGCCTCTTCATTTTAGGCATTAACTTACAGATCTTTCTTTCCCCTTCTTCCCACCCTGCCTTCCTTCAGTTCTTCCTCCTTTTCTTTCTTCATTAGCTTTCCCTTCTTCTCTTTTTCTTTTCTCCATCCTTTCTCTTTCCTTCCTCTCCCCTCTCTTCTTTTCTTCCTTTATTTTCCTTTTACATAAAGGCTGTCCTAAAAAGTCATTATAGTTCAATATAGCTATCTTCCTAGAAATTTACATGCTTCCCAACTTTATTTTTCTGCATATTACCTATCTGCCTGGCTAAAGAAATGAAGATCACACATTTAGCAATTTGTGCAATCCCAGTCACAAGACTATATTTTAGTGTCTGCTGAATAATTAACAATGCGCATGAAGATAGAATATACAGTAACTTTCCCGACTTTGGAATAAAAAAGATTAGAATGACAAATAGTCAGACTCTAGGGTCAAATGCTTTGCCAGTAGTTGCATATGTTTATGCCAAAATATATAAAGAAATGTCACTTCACTATATGAATGATGACAAACATTCCAAGTGGGACTGCAGTTCATCAATCATTTCCAATGCACAGATTGGGCTTACCTGTATAAACAAAAGCAATAAAGCTACTCAGAGGCTCACCTTAAACAATTGAAGCATGACATAAACACTGTTACTGCACAGTGAAGCCCCATTTTACTTGAGAAGCAGTCAGAAATGTCTCAACAAGCTATGATTTATTAAGATTAATAAAGCACATCTTTAATATGAAAAGTCCTGCTAATATTTTGCATAAATGTGGAATTTATTCATTCAGCATCCTACTGTATCACAATGAATATGATTAACAAAACTTAAAAGTGTAGATCTGTAGCCATTCTTAGCAAGTCTCTGGTACAGTGTGCTAAATACAAAGAAAACTCAGAGCAGGCATCCCAGGAAATGGATTGCTCTTTGTTCAATTTAAATTATTTTTTAAAGAAAGGTAAATTGATAAAGCTGTTACAACCCTCTAAGCCAGTGGTTCTCAACCTTCCTAATCCTGTGACCCTTTAGTACAGCTATTCATGTAGTGGTGACCCCAAACTATAAAACTACTTTCGTTGCTACTTCATAACTATAATTTGCTACTGTTGTGAATTGTAATGTAGATATTTTATTTGCAGTTTATCTGATATGTGACTCCTGTGAATTAGTGTTCGACCCCAAAAGGTTGCAATGCAGTGGATGAGAACCACTTTTTGTATCATTGGTACCTTTCTTATGATTTTTCTTCTGTATGACTTTCTTAGGATACCTTTATCGATACCTTCTTATGAGTCTGGAGAATGAATTAAAGGCTGTGGATAATGGAAGAGCAATGAAGTTAGAAGCTCTACATGTGTTACTTTGAGAAGATAGATTGTAAGTGGGAGGCCCACTTTCTTGCTTTCTGTAGTGATGAGGGCAGCGGGCCTGCTTTTCGTCCCGCCCGGCTCCCGCACGGCTAGCTTATACCCCGA
>LOEQ01005403.1:12129-24627 GCA_001685075.1 Bramus lutescens
GACCTCGGTGATCTCTCGGCTGCCACTTGACCCCCTATGGCCTGTGTCATCCCTTCCTGCTCCATCCTGTCATCTTGCTCAGGGAAGCTCTTCCTGTTAGACCCCACACCACAGCTATAGTCGCTGCCTCTTGCCATGGAATTGGTCTCTGTGAGTGCCCAGCTCGGCCCACCTCGCTGAGGACTCTGCCAGGCTCAGGGTGGGAGTCGGGGCTTTTGTTTTGTTTTGTTACTGTTGCTTCAATCTTTTTGAAGGGATGAATGGATGCAGGCCAAGGATGTGGCTCGGCTGGGAGAGCATTTGCCCGGCATGCGTTAAGCCCTGGGTCTGATCCTCAGCACCCCATATACTAGGTATGGTGGTGCACTCCTGTAATCCCAGGAGAATCAGAAGTTTAGGGTCAACGTGACTACACAGCCAGTGAAGGCCAACATGGCCAAGAAATGAAGAGGGGGTAGGGAATCTGTGCATTGCTTTGTAGTCTGAACAATCTTTCCAAGAAACAAACCTAGCCATTGTACGCTCTTGCCTACAGTCTCCATGGCTCCTTTTGCTCTCAAGACAAAGTCCAGGGCCTTAAGTAGCTTTCCCCGGCCACTGGAGGGACGGCCACCCATCCTGCCACAGCTTACCTGTTCTTGCGCGCTATACACAGTGCCCCCATCCCCCTTGGGTGCCCCAAAGCCTCCTATTCTATCTGTTCCTGCACTTGGCTACGCTCTGTGCCTCTCTTGGAGACCCAGCTTCTGTCCATCCATCTACTCTGCTGGTTCTACTCACAGCTTCTACACAGGTTCAGAATGGCTGCCCTGACCCCTCTGTCACGCCTTCATCCCCACCCATGTGGAGTGAGAGTCACTTCTATTTACCGAAGGGCTGTGAAAGAAGCAGATCAGTTTCACGTGCACGTCCTAGGTGCCTCTGGCACCTTACACCTAAGACTCAGGGCTCACTGCGGTGCAGGTGACCAAGGGCAGCCTGGTTTATTCATCTCACTTGCAGGGCTGCAACTCTGTGGGGACCATCTGCACCCTCCTGACAGGGTGCCCCAGGAACTCCCTCAGAGGCAGGGCAGAGTCCTAGAGGGCCCCCAGCTGCCAGACCCAGCAAAAGGACTTACTGCCCTGCCCAGGGTTGTACAGCCTGGACCCGGAGGGAGGCGCCCCTGCTCTGCTGAGGGCCCTGAACTGGGTCCCTCTGCTGGGCCCCCTGCCCTGTCACTCCCTCTCTGGTCTCCATCTGGAAATCTCTTTTCTGTCCCTAAAAACTCACAGCTCAACCCAGGTGTCTCCCGTCCTGGGTGCAGTTCAGTTGCTCTGCTGGGGATGCACCGGACTCTGCTCCAGCTCATTCCTCCTTAGGCTCTTCACCCAGAGGGTTGCAATGAGACAACAGGGCTTGCCTCTCTCTCCTCCCTCTGGATTCAGAGGCCAGAATGGACAGGAGAGACAGGGTCGCAGGATGGATCCTTCCCTGTATTGGCCACACCCACCCTTCCCTGCATCCCCTGACTCACTGCCCAATCAGAACCATCATCTCCACATCACAGCTGGGAAAATCGAGGCTCAGAGAGATGAGGCCATTCTAAGCACATGCTAAGAGTTATGTTGAGGGGGAGGGTGGTGCAGGTCTTGGATTTGAGGCCAGATTTCAGAACAATGGAAATATTAGACAGCAAGGAAAAGGAATGATCTTGAACTTGGCCACAGAAGCCTAGGTGTCCATATCTGTCAATCAGAGCTCCTCAGTCTGGGTGACTCTGTCCCCCAGGGTATGCTTACAGCTGTCCACAGACATCTGTGGCCATGGTGATGAGGAAAGGGACTGCTCCTAGGCCTAGCGCAGCAAGGCCTCTGGGTGCCCACAGTCCCATGAAGTGAGGGACTTGACTCCAATGGCTGATTACGAGATAGAAGTTAGGCTTCAATGAAGCTGAGGTTTCAGATTTCTGTTGAAATTAGAGAAGGGCAATACAGCCAGAAAAGGAAACAAATTACTCAGGGAACACAGTGGCCACATCATTTTAAAAGTCCCATGAGAGATCAAAGCCACACATAGCCAGGGAAGAGAAAGAATTATAATGGAAGAGGGGGGTTGCTCCAGGATGCAAAGGTGCTGGGGCTCCCATAAGAGGCGACGACCCTCACTTCGCATCAAAACGCTAGGCTGTGGAGGGAGCTGTGTGAGAGGTTCCCTGGGCTATGACGCCAACAGTCAAGATTCTGGCGGGGGTGGGTGTAATTGTCCCATTGGCGGGGGCCGGGGAGGAAAGGCTAGCACAGCCCGGCGCAGTCCACTGTGATGTGAGATGAGTTGACCTAGTGATGTGGCCTGGCTTCAGATGCCTGTCATGGGGTGAAGACTAAAGGCCAGCTGCAGAACCAGGTGATGTGGTATGAGCCCCAAACAGACAACAGTGTATAGTCCACTGTCCCTCAGCACAGGACTCTGATTTTGAAGCCACCACCTTCCCAGCATCCCCTAGCCACGAGGAGGATATCATGCATGGCAGTCAGTAAGATGAGAGCAGAAAGCCCCCAGATGGGACTCTGAAGAAGCCCCCTGTCCCTGTTGGGGATGCCACCCTGAACACTAGTCTTGTTCAGCAATCCTGCCAGGAGAGGGGCACATACCAAGCAGGGAAGTGGTCCTCCAGGCGAGCTTGGAAGTGGCACACCCAAGTGGGTCATTGGTGACAGCCCTGAGCATGTCCACCAGCTGGGACCTGTCCCCACACATACACAGGCCTCTCAGACCTGAGAGTGACGAGCACACTTTTGTACAAGCCTCTGGGGGCCGGTCCTTTTTCCTTGCAGCCAAACACTGCCCTTGCCATGTGGTAAACACAAGCTCCTATGTCTCTGGCCCTCCAGGGCAGAGCTGCATCCTAGTATTGGCTGTACAGCTAAAGACTTTTTCAGAAAAGGTTTTTTTTTTTTTAGTAGATGTATTTGTTATTTTTGCATTTGTGTAAGTGTGCCTGTTGGAGTCTGTGAGCAACACCTGAATGCAGGTGCCCCTGGAGGCCAGAAGAGGGTGCTGGGTCCCCTGGAGCTAGGGTTAAGGAAGGCTGTGATGTTAGTGAGTGCTGGGAACCGAATTCGGATTGTGGAAGAACAACACATGCTTTAACGGCTTAGCTAGCTCCTCGGCCACATGGGTAAGGACTTTTGGAAATACAGTTGGAAAGCCGGGCATGCTGGTGCACAGTTTTTACCCTGGGATTCAGGAGGCAGAGGCAAGCAGATCTCTGTGAGTTCAAGGTCAGACTGGTCTACAGAGTGAGTTCTAGGCTAGCTAGGGCTACATAGTGAAACCCTGAAGAAAAAGAGAGAGAGAGAAAGAGAGAGAGAGAGAGAGAGAGAGAGAGAGAGAGNGAGAGAGAGAGAGAGAGAGAGAGAGAGAGAGAGAGAGAGAGAGAGAATAGGAATTACACAGTCCACTGCCCAGGCAGCACCCTCCCTGACACAACTTTCTCAGTTCACCCATTGATGAGTCCCTGTCCCTTCCTACCCAAGTCCACATGCCAGAGGGAACCCAGTAGGCACCCCAACCGACGGTGAAAGAGCTACAGCAGTAGATTGGGAGGGAAGGCTCCACCTCCCAGAAGAGAAGCCTTGAACCGGGAAGGGAGGCTGTGGTCACAGCAGTTGACCTCATG
Organism: Bramus lutescens; assembly: GCA_001685075.1. Taxonomy (NCBI): domain Eukaryota; kingdom Metazoa; phylum Chordata; class Mammalia; order Rodentia; family Cricetidae; genus Bramus; species Bramus lutescens. The sequence continues at coordinate 15,791 of LOEQ01005403.1, forward strand.
CAGCAGCCTCTGTCCCTGTCCTCCAGCACAGACATGAGATGCCCCCCCTCCCAGGGAGGTGGCCTGGCCACTGTCCCTGTTGTCTGTTTTCTTCCCAGAAGTGGGAAGCCGGCTCCATTTATCTCCAGGCCAAAGTCCCCCCTACCCCCCAGGGAAGAGGAGGGATGTCACCTGTCATCATGGGGCTGGTGAGTCACCTCCTGCTGGCTGGGGGCCACAGCCTGCCTGACCAATACCTCCTGCCTCCTGGCTCCGGGGCAGGGGGGTGGGGTGGATATGAGAGCCTTACCCTGAAGATGGACAGTGACACCTACCATCCCCAGGGTGCTGGTCTGCACCCAGGCCGCAGGGGGAAAGGATTTTGGCTTTCATGTCCTTACCTAGTGACTTAAGATACTTACTATGGCCCCTTCTTCAGCTCCTATCACACATTTGACACACATATTCTGCTCTTGCTGACCAAGAATAGGCCAATGAGGGGCGTGGGAGGCCACCTTGCTTCAGGAGGACAGCAGGACCAGCTGAAAACCAACATGATAGTGAGGCCACCTGCCTGTAATTCTCTGTGTGGTGTTTCAGGAGTGACTTGGGGAGGGGACAAGCATTGGAGGCTCTGGAAATGTAAAGGGGGCTCCAGATAGCCTCTGGGTGCAGCCCCCAAGGGTGAAGCCTGGCCAGCCTGGAGAAGGGTGGTGGTTGCTCGGGGAGGAGTCTATGCAGAGGGCTGGCTTGTGCAAAGGCCACATGAGCAGGGCAGCATAGTGCAGCAAATTCTCCCTAACCTAGGACCACTGCCTCCCTCTTTGATCCTACAGGTGAGAAATTAAACACTCAGAATGGCTAAGCAACTGATCCATGTCACCCAGCTTGTGCATGGTACCCCCACTCCCATCTGAGGGCTGATGCAGAGCCCTGCTCTTGGCCTTGGCCTGTCGATGGTGCTGGATCCTGTAGTCACCAGGCCAGGGCGGAGTGGGAGAGGAGAGGGCCCCAAGAGTGGGCAGTGGCCGAGGGCCCCAGAAGTTGTTGCTGCGCAAGAACATTGGGATAAGCTGTGCTTTGGCCTCTCCTGGTGAGGCAGCTTGTTGCCTGTGTGCCTCGGTTTCCCCAGTTGTGGAAGGAGATGTTACAGGGTGATTAGAGGCCTGAACTGGTCAGTCTATGGAAAGTCCTAGTGTGCCTACTAGGTGCAAACTGAAGCTCTTGCATGGTTGCTCCAAGTTGAGGGCCTGCCTGTGTGAGCATTGTCCCAGGAATCCTGGGGTCCCTTGGCTGCTGTGTCTATGGGCCTCTCATTCATCTGTCCTGAGCTGACAGTTCCTCAGCCCATATGGGGATAGTGGTCCCTGTTAGAAAGTCCCAAAGTGACTGCGGTGGTGGTCATTATGGGTCTCAGCAGGTCCTCAGTGAGCCAGGGAGTCACTGTAGTCCAGAGCTCAGAAGCCAGGGAAAAATAAGGAGCAAGTATGGGCCCCCTTTGCTTGTGTGTTACATGTGGCCCCATCAGGGGACAAAGGGCTTGAGTATGTGTCAAAGAATTTCCCAGGCCTGTGGAGTTGACAGTGGGATTTCCAACAATGCCACCTTGACCTGTGCCTGTCTAGTCAACTGGGACTGGCTAGGGGCACCATCTCAGGACACCTCCCTGCTTGGCGCTCAGTGAGAAAGTCATCAGAACAAACACACATTTGCTTTATTCATTAAGTTCAGCTTTAGTTTTTTTTTGTTTTGTTTTTGTTATTTTAGACAGGGCTCACACTATAGCCCAGGCTAGCCCAGAACTCTCTTAGTCCTCCTGTCTTGGGATTACAGGCCTGAGTCATCATGCCCTGCTTTTCCTCTTTTCTTAAAAAGCAAAAAGCTTGGGGCTGGAGAGATGGCTCAGCATTTAAGAGCACTTGTTGCCCTTGCAGAGGGCCTGGGTTCGGTTCCCAGCACCCACAAGGTGGCTCACAAACATCTGTAACTCTAGTTCCTGGAGACTCTTCTGATCTCTGAACACTGCATGCATGTGATACACAGGCATACATGCAAACAAAACACCCAGACACAGGAAATAAAATTTAAAAAAATCTAGCCTGGCAGTGATGGCATGCAACTTTAATCCCAGCACTCAGGCAGGTGATCTCTGAGTTCAAGGCCAGCCTGGTCTACACAGTGAGTTCCAGGACATGCAGGAATACGCAGAGAAACCCTATCTTGGGAAAAGAGAGAGAGAGAGAGAGAGAGAGAGAGAGAGAGAGAGAGAGAGGATAAACATAATCTAAAAAAAATTAAAGCAAAAGTCTTTAATTGGTGTCACACAGACCCCTGTTCACCTGCCTCAGTGTCTTTCTGCCTTGGCACCTAAAGCCCAAAGAATATTGGGGTACAGACCCCAGTCCAGGGTGGAAATGACTGCCCTTCCTTGCCAGCTGTCCCAGTGTCACCAGACCTCAGTCTTCTGTCCAGTGGGGCTGATGCAGGGCTGCTCTGGTGTCCCCTGAGCAACACAAATGAAACTACAGAGGGTTGTGGATACCGGGGTTCACAGAGACATGACAAACGAACCCCATGCAAATACCAGGAGACAAGCCCGCACAGAGGGCAGGCTGAGGGCAGGAGTTCGGGGCCATGGCGACTCTGACCCAATCTCACTTGTCACATGGGATGATGGCTGTTCTGAGGACCAAATGACAGCTCCTGTCATGCTCAGAATAGCACAGGTCCAGGTCCTGCGTTCTTAGTCAGACACGCTAGGGTCCCCCTGATGGTCGAAGATGAAAGTGCTCCATAAACCCCTTTGAGAGCCTGCCCCTCCCAGGCCGTGCACCCTCCAGGTGAACAAGGGGACTGGGTCACCTCTCCTGTTGGCTCCCTGTGGTAGGGACAGATTGCTTCCTTCCTTTCAGTGAGGTGTCAGGCAGGCCCCAAGCTGGCTGATGTCAGCAAGGCTGCCTCCCACGATGGGAGGAAGTGGGTAGGTGTCCAGGACAGTGCCAGCAGACATGCCCTGCGGCGGCCCAGTCAAGGATGACGTGGGTATCACGCACCGCTGAGATGAGCTTGGCCGAGCGCAGAGGTCAGGTCAAAGATGCGGCAGGGTCAGGGTGGGCACTGATGGGGTGCTCTGTTCCTGATGCCCAGGGTCCCTCATGGGGTCAGGGCCCTGCGGAAGATGGGCAGACATCTCAGAAGGTGTGGCTGGGGAGCATGTGGGACGTGTGTGTGTGTGTGTGTGTGTGTGTGTTCAGGCAAGGGCACAGTGTGGATTGTTGAGTGTGCCAACATGTTTGGGCATGAAGTCTTATTTGCTAGGGCGTGCTCGGGAGAAGCTGGGTGTGTTTGTTTAACTGTGTGTGAATGTGAGTCCAGGTCTGGAGTCCTGGGAGGGAGCAGGAGCATGTGAGGATGGTATTGTATCCCTGCCTGTGGGTCTGAGTGTGCAGCCACTCTGGAATAGGCGTGACCAGGAAAGGCAGCCACGTGATGATACCATCCAGAAAGGCCCAGGAAGTGGGAGGGGCAGACACCCCAGAGGAGCACAGGTGGCGGACGTGGACACTTGACAGCCCCAGCAGGTTGGTGACCCTGCTTCTCTCCTGCCATCAGCTTCTTAGAGGGCTCCATCCTGGGATGAGGCTGAATTCGGTCAGTGACAACAGCAATATTCACCCATGCATTCATTCTCTCGGTCATCGTTCACTTTATCATTTCCTCACTCAGCATCCGTGCATTCACTAATGCATTCATTCATTCAGTCACTCATTCATACACATATGCACACTCATCCACACACTTACTCCTTAGCTCGTCCACACAGCCGTTCAGTCGTTTGTTTGTCCCTCCATTCACTCACCTGTTCTTTCACTCATTCATTCATGCATTCATTCATTCACACACTCATCCACCAGCCTTACTAAGCATCCTCACAGTCTCAACTGTTCTCAGGGCCCAGGCTGCAGCCCAGAGCGAGAGACTTATTTGCTAGGATGCTCACATGCCACAGGGTCGGTGCAGGACCCCAGCATTTGCAGAAAATTGTCTGGTGGTAAATGTGGCAGACAAAGATAGAGAATAGAGCTGAGAACACCAGGTAGGTCTTTGTTCTCACAAGGATTGGCCAGCCACGGTTTTAATGTGAAGCTGACATTTGAGCAAAGACAGAAGACATTAGGGAGCCAGTGTCCACTAGGGAAAGAGCATTCTAGCCAAGGCAGTACATACAAACGCAAAGGTCCTGCGGTGAGCCCAGTTTTGCCGTGCAGGAAGAAACAAGACCCAGACAGACGATAAAGCAAACGGTGTGGTTGGAAAGACCAGGAATGTGGAAATGGGGAGCTGAGGATCCACAGTAACTGGGGTGCAGGAGGGTGAGGCAGGAGGCTCAGGGGTGTCCTCTTCAGTTCACCTGCTAATCAAAGCCACTTTGTGTCACCCTGCAGCTGTGTCCCAGCCACTCGCCAAGAGTCTGGCTTCTTGGCAATTCTCAACACAGCCCCAGCAGAACCAGGCTGGCTGGGGGAGCTTCTTGACCTTCTGGTTCCCTCCAGGGCCTCCTGTCCTGAAGGGATCCGGGGAGGTGGATGCCACCCGAGTGAAGGGATTGTCACTGCCCAAGCTCCACAGGCTGCATGTGCGGCCCCAGAGGACATGGCAGTCTCTCCCTCCTCCCTTTTATGAGCTGTGAAGGAGGCTCGTCCGCTTGCACAATCGCCCCTTAATTGCCGTTTCCTCTTGGTTATGTCACGGATCGGCCACTCACATTATTAAGCTTCCCAGCCTTATCGTCTGGAGCAATGCCAGCTCTGGCCTGACCTAGTTTCCCACCCAGTTTCAAAATGCCTCCCTCAGCCTTAGGACTTTTCCTAAGGAGAGGGCTCAGCACCAGCTCCATGCTAAAAATAAATTAGACCAAGGAGGGGGGCCTTCGAGGACTCCATGGAAGTCCTGAGACTGGAGATAGTGGCCCTGAGGTGATGGCTGGGCCTTCCCTGCCTAGAAGGGCCCTGAGGATGTCTTTCCTGTCCTGGGGACCCAGAGTTCCCACCTGACAAGCTGTAACATAAGTGAGGGTGACCCAGCTCCCTCTTTTCTTGCTTGTGGACTCAGAGACTGACTTTGGAGAAGGGAAATCCAGGTTGGAAGTGAAGCCTGCCTCTGCCATTTGTCCATCCATCTGTCCATTCATTCATCCCACTGACTCTGCCCAGAGCTAGGTGCTGATGTATTTGAGAAGGTCATGCCCTTGTTCCTACCCTTGCTGAAATCTGGTGGCAAAAAGATTTTGAAGCGAGAGCAGCGAAGAAAACCGGACCCTGTGGCAGGGGTACTGAGCAGAGTCGCCACACACAGTGAGAAGAATCAGGGTCCCGGCACATGGCCAGAGTCTGCCAACAGGATGCAGTAGGGAGATGCTGGCTCTCTGATCCCTTGGTGACAAGCTGACACCTGAGTCTGCTCACTCTTCACCCGGGCCCCTCAGTGGCTGAGCCTAATCCTGGGCCTCTTGGAAAGCAAAGGAATCAGAGTATTGAGCAATGTGCAAAGGTCCTGAGTTAGAAGTGCTGGGACAGAGAGGGGGGAAATGTGGGGGAGGGGCCAGCGCCTCCCTCCACTCACTCTTTCTTCTTCATGTGAGAAGTGGGGGATAACTCCAACCTCTGGCCAGACGCTGGCCCTGTGCTCCAGGACACATGGTTGCTGCCCGGGGCTGGGCCTCAGCCCACAGATTTCCAGAAATGAAGCCTCCTGGCCAAGCAGGCCTGGGCAGCAGAGGCGGAAGTTTTCATCCTGCTTGTTGCTGTGCGTGAGGCTGTTGATCTAACTTGGCCAGAGCCTGAGTGCTGGCCCTGCAAACACTCCCTCAGTTATGACAGAAACACGACGTGCTCACAGAAGAAATATTTGAAAAATGTAAATTGGCAAAAAAAATTTTTTTAATGATGGCAAAAGAAAAAGCATGTAGTGGGGTTGGGGTGGGTGGGGGTGGGGAAAGGCCAGGGATCTAAATGAACTAGGGCTCTCACCCGAACTCTGTGGCACAGTAACACACCAGTCACAGGCAGAGGCCCCAGAACAGGCCCCTTCCTACGGTTTAAGCTAAATAACATTTCTATTCTTCATAGCCATTGAAGGCTGAGGCCAGTCTCTATACCAATCTGGTATGACCAAAATGAAATATCGGCTGAGGAAGCAGAGACACACAGCAAGAGATGAGAGATGCAGTTGTGGCTGTGTGTGTCTATGCCTGGGTTTGTGTGGGTGTACTTGGATGTGTCCAGATAGGCATGAGTGTGCCTGGTTGTGCCTGGCTGTGCCTGGGGGTTGTGGGATATTTAGACACTGTATGAAGGTATATTGCTGTGATTGATTTAATAAAGAGCTGAAAGGAGCAGCCAATAGTTAGGCAGGAGGTCTAGGCAGGACTTCCGGGCAGAGAGAGAGGAACAAGGAGATAAATCTAGGCACTTGAGAGACACCAGTAGAAGTAGAACAGGTAGGACACACAAAACGGGAGAGAGGTAATGCCACAAGGTAGAACACAGAATAATACAAATGGGTCAATTTGCCTGGTCTGCACAAACTACACAGAGAAACCCTGTCTCAAAAAAAAAGGGCGGGGGTTACTTTAAGTTATAAGAGCTAGTGGAATAAGCCTAAACTAAGGCCAACCTTTCATAATTAACGTTAAGTCTAGTCTCCATGTCATTATCTGTGGGCTGGTGGCCCAAAGGAAAGTTCGATTACTCCTATGTGTCCCTGGGTGTGCCCAGAATGTGTCTGAGTGTGTCTGGGAGTACATGGGTATGGCGGTTTGAGTGAGAACGGCTTCCAGAAGCTCATGTGTTTGGATACTTGCTCCCCAGTTGGTGGAACTGTTTGGGAAGGATTGGGAGGTGTGGCCTTGCTAGAGGAGGTGTGTGTGCCACTAGAGGCTGCCTTCAAGGTTTCAAAAGACCCACATCATTCCTTGTGTGCTCTCTGCCTCCTGCTTTCAGATCAAGATGTGAGTGCTCAGCTGTTCCTGCTGCCCTACCTTTGCTCTGCCATGTGAGCTTCAACCCTCTGAAACTGTCAGTTCTAAATAAACTCTTTCTTCTATAGGTTGCTTTGCTCATGGTATCTTTTACCAGCAATAGAAAAGTAATAGAAGTTGGTGCCAGGAGTGGGCTACTGCTGTGACAGGCCTGACCATGTTGTTTGGGGAGGAATGTGGAAGCCTTTGACACTTTTGACTGGGAAAGTGGTTGAATGATGTAAGCAGAGCTTACTGGGCCCTCCAAGTAGGAGCTTGGAGAGACACTTGTGCTGAGAGCAATGTGGGCTATGGTGACCATTCTCATTATATCTTGGCAAAGAATGCGGCTGTTTCCTGCCCCTGTCCTAAGAATCTGCCTGAGGCAAAAGTAATAAACTAATTTATAAGTTACCTTGGTCATGGTGCTTTGCCACCGCATAGAAAAGACAATGGTGCGCATGGGCACACACATGTGTTTGTGCTCCTGGAGTGGAGGAACCAGCCTCTGATGATGCCCAGACATCTGTGGGAAGACTCTGGTCTGGCAACATGTTGTGGGATGGCAGGATGAGCAGATGTACCTACCAGAGCGTCTCTGTGTCCCCAGCACTCTGAGGATACCAGCTCCAGGTCTGTCCTTTCTGAGTCTGTGTCCATCACTCACGTTTGGAAGGCTGGCAATGCTCTCCTTGAGCTCAGTGACTTCCAAACAGCCTAAAGTCACTGGCTGGATGCCTGCAGGGGGGACCCATTTCATTTAGACACCTTCTTCTTCTTCTACAACTCAGACACCAGGTGACATCTCAAACCGAATGGACTGGCTTACCTTAATGTGGAATTTTTAAAAAGCTTTGATCTTTTTAATACCTTACCCCCCCTACAAGTGAGGAGACAGATCATCTGGTCCAAGAGCCAAGCAGCCCTGGGTCCCACTTCATCCCCCTTGAAACTTCCAGAGAAATAAACATGCTTAAGAACTCTGGGAGTCAGGAACCCCTCATAGGGAACAAAAATAGACCCAGCCCTGACCCCTTAGCCAGCCCCCAGACCACAGTAAAGCAGCTTGACTCTCTTAAGATGTTTCTCAAAACAGAAGGAGGGGAACCTCCACACGGCCCCTTAACCCAAGCCTGGCTGATTCAGTTTCTGGAAGCTGGCTCACCACAGCACTCCACTGTTCTAGGAACTGTCAAGTCCTAGATTGAAAAAACTGATTCAAGATGACTTTGTAATGAAGGACAGACCTCTCTGTCCAGAACTTTCAGGTGTCAACTGTGGGGGACAGAGACCCTGGCTGCCAACATGGAGAGGCACATGGATCCTGCAGCCAATCAGTCTGTCCCAGCTTTGGCTCAGCCATTCTTCTGTGTGGCTTCTGCCACTGGGAAAGGCCCACGTTCCACTTCAGTCATTCCCTACCCTGCTAAGACCCTGATTGCAGGTTGGAGGAAGGTGAGGGGCAACAATGAGCCTGCTACACTTATCTTCTCATCAGGAAGCCTTCCAAGCCCTCCCTGGGTCCTGGCCACTCCCAGCAGTGAGTACCCATGCAACCACCCCCAAATCCAAGAGGGATGAAGGAAGGTGTAGATGGAGACTGCTTGTTTGTTTTCTGGCCGCCAAGACCCGAATAATCACACAGAAACTATATTAATTACAACACTGTTTGGCCAGTAGCTTAGGCATATTCCTAGCTAGCTCTTACATCTTAAATTAACCCATTTCTATTAATCTGTGTTATCACCACAAAGTTGTAGTGCCTGTCTCCTCCGGCAGCTTCACAGTGTCTCTTTGACTCCACCTACTCTCTCTCTCTCTCTCTCTCTCTCTCTCTCTC
>LOEQ01005403.1:29792-40387 GCA_001685075.1 Bramus lutescens
TTGACATGTAGAACCACGGGCAGGGGCTTAGCGGGGAGTCTCTGAGGGTGTGTGAGGGGGTTGGGGGACTCTCCCAGCTCTGTCCTTTCTGAACTATGTACACTGTGAGTCCCAGCCTCAGTTTCCCCACCTGTGAATCAGGACCATAATAAGACCAGCTTGGGCTGGAAGAGTGTCTGCAGCACAATTAATAAAAATCCAAAGACAGAGCCTGGGGTTCAACCTGAAGGTCAGAAAAGCAAAAACAACCAGTCATTGACTCTTATCTCTACCTCAGTCCTAAATGGCGATCCTGCCTCTAGGACTCTCAGAATGAGACTGTCTGAGAGCTGTCTCCTCCGTTTTATATTCCCCTCTAGTGCTGGGATTAAAGGCGTGCACTACTACCCCCAGGTTTCTATGGCAAATTATTGCGGCGACAGGGATTAAAGGTGTGTGTCACCGTTGCCTGGTCTGTAAGGCTAATCAGGGCACCTGCTTGACTGTCTGAACTTCAGGCAAGCCTTATTTATTAAAATACAACTGGAATATCACTCCATGGCTCCTTTGGCAGAGTGCTTTCCTAGCAAAACTAATGCCCTGGGTTCCATCCCCAGTGCCGTATTCCTAAGGCACAGTGACATGCTGGGAGGTAGACGCAAGGAGATCAGAAGGTCGTCTTGGGTTACATAGTGACTCCCAGGGCAGACTGAAATGCTTGAGACCCTGCCTCCAAAGCAAACAACTGGCAAGCTGGTGCTCAGTGGATGGAAGTCCCCAGCCGTAGAAGGCTGAAGAAGGCATAGGATGGGCCATGCACAGCCATTCCCAGCCCTCATGAAGCTAGCCTGTCTGTGGGCCTAGTCTTATCCATTTAAGAGAGACTGGCTTTGGCTCACATACCATACTAAGTCTCCAAGAACGGCCCCCTTGGGGCTGGAGAGACAGCTCAGTGGTTAAGAGCACTGGCAGCTCTTCCAGAGGACCCGGGTTCAATTCCTGGCACACAGAAGGTGGCTCACAATCTTCTGTAACTCCAGTTCCATGGAATCCAACACCCTCTCTGGCCTTCATAGCCATGCACATGGTCCCTAGACACAAATGCAGGGAAAACACTCATCCTTGTAACCATAAAAATGATATTAAAAAAAAAGAACAGCCCCCCCTCTCCTATCCCCAGAAACATAGTGACAGAAGAGGATGCAGGCTGGCATGCCCAGCAAGGGACACTATAAGATGTGGGGGCCAGAGGAGAGGCAGGGAGGCCACCTGAGGAGGGACCATCCAAGCAGAGGCCGAGGAAGGATTGGCTATAAGGAAAGGCTGGGCGAGGTGGACAGCCTGGGACAATGGATGTGCACATGTGGCCCAGGCTGAGAAGAGGAGAGAATCCTCTGGGCAGCCCAGACTCTGCCACTCAACTGTGTAACCTCAGTCCACCCTCACAACTCCTCTGGGCCTCCGTACCCATAGGATTTCCCCATGTGTGCTGTCACGCTCCTGGGCTGCAGACTGCCTGCCATGCCCAGAGTGGGCTCTCAGGACCCTCTGTCCTTCACTATCTGACCCTTGCCCTTACCCTCTCCTGCTTGAGTTTCTTCCCCATCTTGACTTAGGCCATCTGGAATTTCTCTTTTCAAATGCACAGTGGCTTTTTCATTCATGCCATTCTTCATTGTATACATCCCAAGAACACGGCTCATGTCCCCTGGGCAGTGGAATCCACCTGCAAACCTGGAGTCCCTGGCTTCTCTGACAGGCTCGCCTTTTCAAGGTGGGCAGAGAGGAGCAAAACCCCACAAAATCTCCATTTGTCTCTTGAACATGTAGGTACCCACTCACAGCCACCAATTTAGGAATATCTATCCACTTTCCAGGGAGGTGAGAAAAACAAGGCTCAGAGAGGGGAAGCAACCTTCTGAAAGTCACACAGCTAGAAAATGTCCAAGCTTGGCTTTGTTTTTCTTCATTTATTTTGGGGGGGTGTGATTTGGGTTTTTTTTCCTAGTTTTTGTTTGTTTTGGTTTTGGTTTGTTATTTTGAGACAGAATCTTATTATGTATCCTTGTTTGATCTGGAATTTGCTATGTAGCCCAGGCTGGCCTCAGACTCACAGAGATCTGCCTGCCTCTGTCTCCCAACTGCTGGGATTAAAGATAAGGTCCACCCTGTCAGCCTAATCTGGGATTTGAACTCATACCTGTCTTGACTCCAGAGCCTTGCTTTCTACTTCCCTGGAGACTTCTGGACTCAGTCACAGGCATGTGCCCAGACAGCAGAAAGCTCAGAGGTCCAGCTGCTGGTGCCTGGGAGCCCGGTTCCTTCCTGCCAGACTTGGGGCAGTGTGAGCTCTGCCCTCCCTTCCAGCAGCCTGGACTGGGAATGCCAAGTACATGATCACTCTGGCCAGAGCTGATGGGAACAGGACGTCCTGGTCCTCCTGCCTGGCAGGGCCCAGTGAGCTATTTTGAGCACGTTTATGGATGGGACATAGTGCCCAGCTGGACTCTCAAATCAAGAGGAGGGCCCAGTACTGGCCCAGGCTGGCTATATCTCCATGCCCTTCCCTTCCAATGAACAGGCACTGTGAATACTCTGTCTGCAGCCCATGCAGAGGGTGAAGGCTAAACTGGATGATCCAGGATAGTTGGGGGTTCCCCCAGTACATACAGATAGATACTGGGGTTCACACAGACAACTGCATCCAAAATTCTGAAGTTTGACTCACCAACTAGCCAGCAGGGCATAAGATAAAATAAGAATAGCTTTCAAACTTGGGCAACCGTGTCTCCTCTTAACAATTCACCATGGCACGTTAGATCCAAGAGACTCAGTTTCCTTGTCTGTCAATGGGACTGACAATAACCCTCACTCATAAAGAGGCAATGAGGCTTGGACTAGCACACAGAACTCAGCCTGGCACACAGAAAATGTTTAAATATTAAGACTCATTCTGCAAGCCCTGGTTGACAGCATCTTTTGAAAGCATACCATGGCCAACACTGGCCAGCACTGATGGGTTTTCATATCTCTTCACCCCTAGTCATCCAAGGCTGGGGGACACACACGGGTATCATTATTATCCTTTTTACTCAGTGAGAAATTTGAGCCTCAGGTTGGGGAGGTAGCTCCATTGGTGCTTATGTAGCATGCAGAAGTCCTGGTTTCTGTTCCCAGCACCATGTAAACCACAGGTGGTGGCATATGTCACTAATCCTGGCACTTGGATGGTTGGGTCAGAAGGATCAAGGTCATGCTTGGGTATGTAATGGCTTCAAGGCCAGCTGGGCTATATGAGGCTGTCTCAAAACAAAACAAAACAAAAAAGAAAGAAAAAGGTAAGTGTTTGAGGGGCCAGCAAGATGACTTGTTGAAAAAGGGAGCTTTTCTACCATACTTGATGGCCTGAATTCCAACCCCGAGAACCTGTGCTGTGGAAGAACCGACTCCCACAGTTCCTCTGACCTTTGTACACTTGCTACAGTGCTTGAGCGAGCACACACACGAATTTTTTAAATGAAAGCTCTAAGAGGAAAAGGCTTGCCCTCAGTCAGGCACGGAGCTCTGAAGCTTCCTTTGAGTTCAGACTCACAGCGGGGGACTGGGCAAGCACTCAGTCCAGGGTCAGGGCCTGAGCTTTGAACCCGTGAGACCTGGCCACTATGGGGACCAGGCAAGCACTCATTCCAGAGCCAGGTCACAGCGCTTTGAACCCATGAGCACTGCCCACTGGCTCTGTGAGCCCCAGCATTTTGCCATGTTTTTCAGTTCTGTCACCCCTTGGTCCCAGATGAGACTCTTGGACCTTGCAGTCCCAAGGACAAACAAAGTGTTTCAGGGTACCCGCCCCCACCACCTCCTTTGTCTCCCTGTCATCAGCAGAAAGTCTCTAAAAACTGTCAGGAATTGTGGGGCCATGACTAGGTGAACGAGGTGACGGGGCTCAGTGGGCAGGGGAAAAGGGGCTCTGGTACCTCCTCAGCTCACCCTGTGGCCTCCACAGCTGAGGAAAGTAATCTTTGTGATCTGCCCTGATGTTTTTCTGGCCTTCAATTTTTTTTTTAACCAAGGGATCTTCACCAAATAGCCCATCCCCTTGGGTTGCTCAGGGCAGAAATCAGTAGAAGAGCCTGTGCTTAGTGTGCTGGGGTTCCATCCCCAGCATGCACACCCCAAAAACATCCTCCAAAAAGATCATGTTTCCCTGTTTCCTGAGCCTTTGCCCTCCCAGTGTCCTCTGCTGATGCTTCTCTCTACATTCCAGATCCCTTCCCACAGCAGCCCCTCCCAACAGGGCTGGCCCCCCAGCTGCCATGGCAACAGAGAGTCATGGTTTTCTACACTACCCGGTGCCCTCGACCCACAGTGCACACCTGGCAAGCTGATGCAGACTCCACCTGTGTCTCCAGACCCTCCTGAATCCCAAGGTTCTGCCCTGCCCTTACTGTCCAAGGTGCTCAGGCCGCAGTGGATGAGATAATCAACCAGCTACACAAGCGCATGCGCGCGCACACACACACACACCCCACCAGCCACAAGTTCCATATCTCTGGATTCAACCAACCTGGGATGGAAATATTCAGAAAAAAACAGTGTCTTGTGCAAGAAACTCCAGCAACTTTCCTTCTTTGTAATTGAGGAAGCCATACAATGTAGCATCATCTACATTGTAGCGGGAATGGAAGTCTCTAGAGTGTTCAGAGGAAGAGCGGGGCTCCCATAAGGACTTGGGCATCTGAGGACTTTGATCTCCACAGAGGCTCTGTAACCAACCTGGAAACTGAGGAGGACAACCTGAGCCTACATCTCATTGCCACCTTCAGAGCCACCACAACCCCAATGCCAGCTTCCTTATCTGCTTAGACTGTGGCAACTGGCTTCACGCCTGGCATCCTGACTGCTAGCTTCGCTCCACTGTACCTACAGTGGGGACACATGTTTGAAAAGACAAATCAAGACAACTCACTCCTGGCTCCAAACCCTGCACGAGTCCCCACCCTCTTCAGATAAAACTCCTGCTCCTCTCAGTGGCCTGTAAGACGCTGCATGAGGCCACCCTTGGCCACCTTCTCAACCTCACCGCTACCCACCTATCACTCGCTCTGCCCCTGCTACCCAAATCCTTCCAGTTCTGGAATCAACAGGCTAGCTTCTCGCTATCTTTTGTCCTGAGTGTTTTCTTCTGCCCCTGTTTGCCCAGTTCCCTTTCTCCCTTGCTGAAGTCTCTGGTCATCTCCAGGAAGATGCCTTCTAGGACCTTCCCACCCCCAGTGCCGCCTGAAGGCCCCACCTCCCTCCCCTGGCTTTCCTCTCTGCTGTACTCAGTTTCTACTGGAGGCACATTGCTTGTTTCTCTGCGTACTGTTTTTGTCTGGTTTACGGCTAAACATTTAACAACTGGTCTTGGCAAAGGGTGCCCCGGGTTTTACATTGACTGATTTCTGTGATGAAAATAATCTGTTGTTTCCACTTGATAGAACCAAACAGGAAATGTGGATTACTCAAGGGTGTGGGAATGGTGGGTGAGAGCGATAGCGGGGCAATCAACAAAGGAGAGAAAGAAGATCGATTAGAAGGAAGGGGAAAGAAGGGAAGAGTAGGCACACACACTCAACCCCAGCACTCAGGGAGCTGAAGCAGGAGGATTGTGCATTCAAGACCAGCCTGAGCTAAGTAGCAAAGTCATGACTTAAAGGAGTTGAAGGAGCCAGGCAGTGCGGCACACACATTTAGTCCCTGCCCTTGGGACGCAGAGGCAGGCGAATCTCTGAGTCCAAGGCCAGACTGGTCTACAGAGCTAATTCCAGAACAACCAGGGCTACGCAGAGAAATTCTGTCTCAAGAAACAAAGCAAAAAAACAAATGCTCTGAAGGAAAAGAATGTGATAGGTTTGTGGGGTAGTAACCATGTTTTGAATTGTGGTTTACTTGATGTTAAGGGCAAATAGCACTGTGTTTGCTGAGCGCCGTGTGTGACAACCAGTTTGCAGACCCCACAGGTTAGAAGCAGAGACCCAGGAAACCCCTAGACCTGAGGAATGGGATAGGCCCTCTACCTAGTTTTTTTCACTCTGTTTCCTGAGTTCCAGAACTGTGAAAGGAGTGCCCAGAATCTGGGGTGTAGGGCAAGGCTCTGGGTTGAGCCTGTTCCACACATGAGCCTAGCTTGGCTCTCAGACCATCTCAGGCATTAAGGCTGTGACTGTAGCTCCACTGGTAGAGTGTTGCCTTGATCCTCAGCACCAGCTCGACTGGGTGTACTAGTGTAGGCTGAAGGACCAGAGATCAAGAGTTCACAGGGAGTTACACAGGGAGTCTGAAGGAGGTCTGGTCCATATGAAACCAGAGAGAGAGAGAGAGAGAAAGAGAGAGAGAGAGAGAGAGAGAGAGAGAGAGAATGAATTAGCTGTGTGACTCAGCAGATAAAGGCTCTTGTTCACAAATCAAAGACCTGGGCTTCATCACCAGTGGAAGGAAAGAACTGACTCCATGGAGTTTTCCTCTGCCCTACACATGCATATGTGTGCACAAACGCACACACACATGCATGCACATGCACACACATACACACACACACTGTGACACATCCTCCCGACCACATTACACACACACACACACACACACACACATTTTAGTTGAAATAGAATTTTAAAAACATTTTATTTTCTTCATTTTACAAACAGGAGGTGCCTCGTGGGTTTGGGATTTGCAACCTTTAGAGAGGTGGCAAGGTAAAATGGATGGCCAGGAGGCTACAGATGAAGGACAGCTGAAGTCCCAGAAGCCACAGGACCACCAAGTGTCACAACTCAAAACTCCTCAGGTTCTGGGGTTGCCAGCACAGAGCAGTTCCCTGTAGAGTGACTCTGTGTGTCAGCAACAGGAGCAGGACTGGAAGGCTGGAATCACAGGTCTCTGGTGACCAAGGCAAGAAGGAGTCCCTCTTCCTGCAGCTACTGGTCCTGGGGTGCTGGCTGGAGCGAGCTCCTGCCTGAGCAGAAATCTTGGCCCTGGAGAGCTGAGTGTTCATGAGACCAGCATCAGCTGGCGCTTTAGGGGGACAGTCCCCAGTGGGAGCTGGAGACACACTCTGAGATCCTTCTGTTTTCTTCCTCTGTTGCATTCCCAAGCAATAATGTCCTTTTTTTTTTTTTAAGGTGGCAGAGAGATGGTTCAGCAGTTAAGAGCACTGGCTGCTCTTCCAGAGGGCGGGTTCCATTCCCAGCACCCACATGGTGGCTCACAGCTGTCTCTGACCCCAGTTCCAAGGAATCTAACACCCTCTTCTGACTTTCCTGGGTAACAGACATGCATGTGGTACACAGACATATACATGCAGGCAAAAGCGCTCATACATATAAACTTTAAGTAAAAATTAAAAACTAAAATTTTTAAAGTTCCCAGAATTTGAAAGTCAAGAGGGTCATTTTGCACAAACTCTCCTAAACTGGGCATGGTGGTGTGTGTGTGTGTAATCAGAGCTCTAAGGAGGCTAATGCAGTAGGACCATGAATTTTGGGATAGCCTAGCAACCTAGAAAGATATTGTCTCAGAATAAACAACAATAACCCCCACATACACACACACACACACACACATACACACACACACACACAGGTCTGGGCTTGCAGATTCTCTGGGCTGTGGGCCCAGGACCTCCTAGCCACAAGGCTACTGCTGCCTGTCAGTCAGGGCAGAAGCTGGTAGTTGCGACAGTCCTCACCTCTGTGGAGTCTAATGATGGCCCCCTCAATCACAGATGTCAAGAGGTCATGTGGACAGTTGATGTCATCTCACCTCCCTATCTCTAGACTGGACACTGTTCCTGTCAGACAGCGAGTGCCTTGGGGACAGACTCTGGGGGCCTTTCTCCCGCGTAAGGCCAGCACACAGTAGGCCTGCAGGTCCTGGAATTTCACTAGATGCCTGCTGCTCACCAGGCTGAACTCCCGTGGCTGCAGTAACTGGTGCAGCCCAACCTGGTCCCAAGTGGAATGTGACAAGGATGGCCAAGGGCAGCGTTTAAAAATACTGTGGAGCCTGGGAGGTGGACACTCAGGGCCCAGGCTGGCATGGCCAGTACCCAGCTCAGTTCCATAGCCACCAGATGGGATTGGGGAGCATCCTGACTGGTCTAGGCCAGGGCCAAGCGCAGAAACAGCAGCGATTGACAGGGACTAAATGGAATAAAAAGCAGCTGTCAGGCCTGGTGCTGGACCTGCCTGCTGTGCCCACACCAAAGACCCATAGTCCAGGGAGCCTGGGCTCAGAGGCCTCCCTGCACTGTATCCTTAGGAGCCAGAGTGTGCCCAGCGCACCAGAGCTGTGGTTAAAAATAACCATGGGGGACAGCAGCCTGCAGCTGGGCTTGGAAGGAGCCAAAGCTGACCCAGCTCCCATGGGGTGCCATGCGCTTCATAGGCGTGAGCTCATGGGACTGCAATGGCCTTAGGGGGAGGGGAACTGTCCTGAATGGGGAAACTGAGGTTCCGAAGCAGTGTTGCCTCTGCTCTGGCATCCAGTGCTCTCTGTGCCTGTAGGTACATGAGCACCTGAGGCCATACATGAATGAGTAGGTGAACTAGATCCCTCCTGTTTGAGATGGCAATGCCTGCTGGGGGAAGGTAATCCAAGGGAGGGCAGGAGTGAAAGAGGCTCCTCTCTGAGGCAGGGTGAGGGGGTGCAGAGCAGAAAGAGCCTTGCTGAGCAGTGTTTGAGAGATGGGGAGGATGAACCAGCAAGTGCAAAGGCCCTGGGGCTAGCTAGATGCTATGCAGAATTTGTGAAGAGGACAGAGGAGAGATGGTATGGCTGGGGCCATGTGCATAGGAAGGGCGTGAGGCAGGGGCACATCAGCCTTTGCATAGGCTAGACTGGTTGGGCACTGTCTCTGCAGAAGGTGGGGGCCATGGAGAGCTCAGAGCAAAGTGAGGTAGGGCTTAACTTGGGTTCTGAAGGAAGCCCCCTGGTGCATATGAAGAAGGCAACCTTAGGGCTGGAATCAGGCAGGGAGGCACCTGTCACCTGCTGCTGGGTCAAAAAAGTGACAGAAACAAAGAAATACAGGTGACTCCACAGTCCTGAGGAATACCGGGGCAGTTTCCATCTTGAAAAGGCATTTAAGAGCACCTTATCATTAGTGCAGGAAAGGGTGTGTGTGTGTGTGTGTGTGTGTGTCTGTGTGTGTGTGTGTGTGTGTGTGAGAGAGAGAGAGAGAGAGAGCACTCATAATATACTTGTGAATGATGTAGATGTGTAGATGTGTGTGTGCAGATGTGTGTGCTCCATACCTGTGTGCATTTGATATTTGTGCAATGTTCCATGGCTCTCCTGTGGATCACAGGACAACTCTGAGGAATCCTTCCACTGTGTACATTCCTAGGACTGAACTCAGTCTGTCAGGCTTATGTTGCAAGCACATTAACTCACTGAGCTATCTTGCCAGCCTAGGAGCCTTCATTTTGCCAAACTGCCTTAGTAGAGGGGGTGCCCGGCAGTCTTTGCCCACCTCCCAGGACCTGTACAGCCGCAGTCACCTTGTGGGCCTCACTTCCTGACACTCCCTCCAGGTTTAGATCCAGAACTCCCCAACCCCCATCCCATCCCTGGCTTCATAAATGTCCCTTGTAAATGTGTCATTCTGTGACGGAGTCAGAAATCCCTTCTTAGTTCCTTGATAGCAGCGCACTTGTCCATAGCCCTTGATGCAGTAACTGGGGGGACCCTGGTCCTTGATACTCATGGAGTTATAATTGCTGTAATTTAGAAAAAGCTGCACTCGAGAGAAAGATGCCATGCGACAGAGCTCAGGAGTGTGTGTGTGTGTTGGGGGGCAGGTATTGGGCAAAAGTGAATGGGAAAAGGGGAAAAGGAAGAGGGGAGACTGGCCTTTGAGGACAGGAGTGGCAGAAGAGAAGGAGTGGCAGAAGAGAAGAGAGAGAGACAGAGAGAAAGGGAGAGATGGGAGGTGGGTAGAAAAGGAACGTAGTGAATGTGCACCAGAGGGAGGTGCTCTTAGTGGCCACAGCTGAGGACATACATCCCAAGGTCAGGCCAAGTCGGGCCAGGACAGACTCCTGAATACTAACAATGGTCACACTGGCAAGTGGTGATTGTGTGTGTAACCCACTGCGGAACAAAGGGACAATGGCATGGTGACCTGTCTAGGACTGCGTAATATGAAGGTGACCTAGATTTGTTCTTCAAGCTTCTAACCCCACACTGACTGGGAGGAGCCCCTATTGGCCTTGCAGAGCCTGGGTGGGCTTGGGGGTCCTGGATGGGAGGGGCTTCCACGGTCCTTTCCCCAGTCACTCTGAACTCTGAGCATCCTCCCAGACCTGGCCCTTGAGTTCTGTACAGCACCTAGGGTGGACACTCTGATTCTGCAGGTGGGAATCAAAACTCAGGGTGAGGGAGAAGGTTGCATGCTTATTGTCACGTAGCATGTGGGTTTGGTGTCCCAGAACCCTCCTGCAGGTCCTCTCCGTACTTCCTGAGCTGTCTGTGTCCTACTCTTCCACAAATGAATGGATGAATAGATCATTAAAGAGATTATCAGCGGGCTGGAGAGATGGCTCTTCCAAAGGTCCTGAGTTCAATTCCCAGCAACCACA
>LOEQ01005403.1:78708-90408 GCA_001685075.1 Bramus lutescens
GAGAGAGAGAGAGAGAGAGAGAGAGAGAGAGAGAGAGAGAGAGAGAGTTTTCTTGAATATAGATAGTCAGGAATGCCATCATGGAATTTCAAGTGTACTAGTGTGTGTGCACGGCAGGGGACTGAACAACAGCAGGGTCCTGTACATGCTAGGCGCTCCACTGCTGAGCTACACCCCAGCCCTCCTTCTTTATTTTAAGGCAGGGTCTCAGAAAGGTTCCCAGGCTGGCCTTGAACTCACTCCTGCCTCAGCCTCCCCAGCCTGGATGACAGGCCTGCACAGCTTTAGAAGGAACTCCATTTGGCCTTTTGAGGAACTGCTGAGCCATTCTCTTTCTTTAAATCCCCACCCCCCAGCTGTGCACAGGGGACAGTGCTGCTGCTTCCGGCACACTGCTAGGAGCCCCCCTCACAGCCCGCATCTGTCCTGTTCTGTCTGCTGTACCAGTCACTTTGCTGAACCTCACTAACCCCACTGGGCACTAGGAGCCCATCAGGAAGCAGCCGTGGTGCCTTCCAGTTATGCCAAGTTCCAACCAGCAGGAGCCATCTTAGGGTTTGAGTTCAGCACCACAGGTGACCTTAGAGGACTTTCTAGGGAGGAAGACAGGATTCTGGGCTGCCCCGTGTTCAGCTGGAGGTGAATTGCACAAATGTGTCCACTGGGTGAGGGTTTAGCCCATCCTGTAAGTAGATGTGTCTGAGGACACTTTCAGTGTGGTGTTCTTGGGGTGTGGCTGTGTTGAGCAGAGTACATGGTTCATGTTTCTGCCTTGAGAGGTACATATGAGCATCTCAAGGACAGGAAACAGCACCAAGAAACTTGTGTCAGATCCTGGCTCAGTCATGGCCAAGTGTAGGACCTTGGACCAGCCAGTCACTTCACCTGTTTCAGAGAGGACACGGTAGACACAAGCCACATGGACAAGGTGTCCCTGGTGTGTTGGGGGATGGGGGCTAAGAATGCCCCCTCTTGTATTTTCTGGGGGTATGTGTACATGCCTGTACATGTATTCATGTTGATGTAAATTGACTTCAATTGTTCTTCACTTAATAAAACCAGTGTAGATAGCACAGCCTTTAATCCCAGCACCTGGGAGGCTGGGAGGCAGAGGGCAGGCAGTTCAAGGCCAGCCTGGTCTACAGAGTGAGTTCTAGTACAGCCAGGGCTACACAGAGAAAAATGTTTTTGTCTGATGAGCCTGTTTCCTGCTGTTTGTCTGGTTTCCCCGGCTTCAGGGTCCTCAGAAGGTTCCAGGAGATTGATACATCTGTAAGCGCACTTGGTAAAATGCTTTACCCTGAAAGCCCGAGTCCTGGGTTCAATCCCTAGAACCCACACAAAATAAAAAGGCTGAATGTGGTTCTAATGCAGAGAGGCAGATGGGTCCCTAGGGCTCAACACACACAGACAGCCCAACCTCCTCAGTAGCTCTAGGCCAAGGAGATAGCCTGTCGCAAAAACAAACAAAAAACAAGGTACAAAAAAGCAAGGTAAGGGCTGGAGAGGTGACTCCGTGGTTAAGAGCACGTACTGTTCCTGCAAAGTTTTCAGGTTTAGTTCCCAGCGCGCACATGGCTCATAGCCACCTGTAACTCCAGCTCCAGGAGATCCAAGGGCCTCTCCTTGCCTCTTTAGATACTGCACATGCGTGGAGTACACTCACATAGACGCGTGAAATCAAAAGGTAAGCTGGTGTGGCGGCGCACGCCTTTAATCCTAACACTGGGAAGGCAGAGGCTGAGTTTGAGGCCAGCCTGGTATACAAAGCAAGTTTCAGACCAGCCAGGGCTACATAGTGAGATCCTGTCTGGAAAAAAAAAATCAATAAATCTAAAAATAAATATTAACATCTAAGGATTTTGGTGAGGCTGTTCTCTCATCTACACCATACAAGCACATGTGCGGGCAGATGCACACGTGCATGTGAGCGTAGGCGCGCACGCGTACACACACACTCACACTCAGAAACGGTTGCAGAGAACTAACTTCCCTGAGGAGTCAGACAGACCTAGAACTCCCTTGAGATACTTCAACACTTAGCAGCTCTGCACCTTTGTTCCCACTGCCCCTCCCACCTTCCGTTCTATTGGTCAGTTACCTGGAACAGAATCCTTCAGGTTCCCACTGGCTTTTTCCTAAAAGATCTCAGTAGCATGGTCTTAAGTTGTTTAAAAAACAGGAGGAAGGACCAGTTCAAGAGAGTCTATGTCTTCTGACACCTATGCCCCCCCGCCCCCTCTCGCCTCCTCCCGCTCCCTCCCGTCCACGCGTGCGCGCATGCACACTGTCTCTAGATGCTTCTAGAGATATCTCTATGCAGGCTGGTGGGGTTGTATCCCCCTCTGTTCTGTTTACTAAAAGGTCTAATGACTTGTGTGCTCCTGTCTACCTCAGCCTGACTTCCTATTAGAGTATTTACCGTCCTTCGCTTGGTCTGCGGGACCCTCTATTGTTTGCATATCTGTCCCCTGCAAAGGCTCGGAGCCACAGAGATCAGCTGGGACCCCAGATAAGCTCACCCTCCCCCAGCCTCCTCCCCCTTCTCCAACCTCCTCCCCACACCCAGCCCCACCCTACTGGTGGCTGTGTTTGGGCCTTTTACAGACTTTTTTTCAAATTGACTTTGGCTTCTTGGCCTGAACTCTGAAGTACTAGAGCAGATAAGATATGAGCTTGGCTGAGGTTGAGGGACTGAGGGGAGGGGAGGCTAGGAGCACAGCTGGGAAGGAGGGGCAGGGCACAGCCTCTCCTAGGAAGAAGGGAGGCTCCAAGTGATAGTAGGCAGAGGACCGCATATCCATGGTGGTGGATCCCAGGCTGCCATGGAAGGAAAGGAGGTTGGAGGTGGCCATACTCTGGCCCTATGCCCGTAGTTCCTCATTACCTCCTGAGGCAGCTAGACCAGACATGCGCTATCTGCACAGCCTCCCAAGCTAAACCAGACCCTCTGGGCAAGTTACAACAACATCACATAGGCCTGAAGGCATAGCCCAGAGAGACCTTGCACCCTGCAGGCGAAGAACCTGTCTCCACGGGTACCCGCATGGTGTGGCAGGTCAAATGTCACCCTCTCAACCATGTCGTCAGACATCTGTAGTCACCTCTCTGTGGGGTTTGCCTGCTAGCGATCTGGGTCAGAGCAGGGGCCAGAGCCATCTAGAAGAGCTGAGACGCAGGAAGCAAGCAAGAGAGGCAGGACTGGGTGGGGAGGGGCTCAGCTTGCCTAGTTTTTCAGACTGAGGAGCAGAACTCCAGCCCCAGCATGGTGTAAACCAAATGTGGTGTTGCCAGGATCCCGGCCCTCCTCTGCAAGTGCTAATGGGAGAATTAAACTTTAGAGGCATTCTTGCTGGCTGGAGTTCCACCCTGTCTCCAAAAAGTGCTTGGGATCTGTGTATACAGGGTAGACAGTCCGGTACTGAGTCAGAGCCCAGACCCAACCCAGCATGGGACACAAGACCTCTCCAGCCTTGCCAGGTCCTTGTTTGAACTCTCTGTCTCCCCGGAAACCTAGAACCCTCAAGGCCACCACCCATTCCTTCCTCTCCTCAGCCATAGCCCTCTGCCTGTCACCTTCCCTTCCCACCTCCCACCTCCCACTCAGGGCACCTCCTCCTCCCTGATGGTCCAGCTGATCAGTCTCTGCACCCATCCTGTCTGAGCTCTGGTCACTTGTTTGTGACCAGCATGGCCAGAGCCTGAGCTCTACAGCTAAGGCCTAGGATCCAATGCTGCCTCTTAGCCATGCAGCCCTGAGCCTGTTTCCCTGTCTGGGAAGCGAGCCGTGAGAGTGTGCATGTCACAGCAGGTTGCAAGGAAGAAGAGGGTCCGTGTTAATACAAGTGCTTAGAACTTCACCGGCATCCTCCGCTCAGTCAGCAATGTTATTATACCCTGCTCCCCACCCCNCCCAGCCACCACAACAGCTCACTTAACATCTGGTGACCAAAACAAAGCGGCCTTCAAATATGTTCATGAAGATGATCCGGGAAGAGGCCTGGGACAGAACAGAGGAACTGTGACAAACACCACAGGACTAACACATGTATCACACACACACACACAGCTTGGGGGACAAAAACAACAATGGCTTCTTTTACTGTGGTCACACTAGAGGGGATGGAACAAGAAATAGGTTTTCTTCTTTCATGTTTGATGTGTTTTTCCTAATATCCTCTAATAAGCACAGCTTCTATTGAAATGGGAACAAAATCACAGCAGATCTAGCCAAGAGGGGCCACAGGCTTTTGATCCGTGACTGTCCCCACACAGGAGCCAGTAGTGGTGAGGGAGAAGTCAGTGTTGGGGCATGGCATTGCCTGGCTAGGGCTTGGTGCTGGTCAGTCAGAAAGCGACTGAGTGACCAGTCACTCAGAGTGGGAGATGTTCTGGATGCCACCCCACAAAAGGCCTGTTGAGACTCCTAGTGAGCCAAGACCTCTACTGTGTCCCCTGGTCACCATCACCCCTCTCCTTCCAATCCCCACAGGACCTGGATGGACTTTGTCCCCAAGCCTCCTATTGGCTTTCCATGCAACCCCGTCAAATGCAGGGCCTTGTGAAATATAAGAGTTATTGTGAGGGGAAGCAGATCTCAGGGAGTTGAGTGAGGTCTGCAGGAAACCCCTGGTAATGGAAGAGACATGTGGGCATAGGCAGAGCTGGCCTCTGTCTCCACCACGGTGTTCCCCACTTGTGTCTTTGCCCTGTGACTTCTGCCATGTTTTGAAGCAGCCAGATGTGACCTCATGACTTGGAACTTTCCATTCTGCAGAATGGGACAAGCTAACCCACAGTTACTCAACAACTACCAGGTCTCAAGTGTTTTATAACGGCAACATAGAGTAGAAAAAATGCACATTTCCCAGAGGGGAAACTGAGGCTCCAGCGGAGTTCGCTAATGACAGCTGACAGACAAGCAGAATCTGACTGGAATGTGATGCAGTTTTATCTTTGTGTGTGGTCCATGTCTAATGCCCACTAGACTCGACGATGAGCTCCCCGAAGATAGGAATTAGACTCTGGCCTTCGCCATGACCCTAGGACTTGGCCCAGGGATTCAGTAGACGGTGAAGAACCCATGAGGACAATGCAGAAAATGAGCTGACAGGTGATGGGTGGTGAACAGGTGAAAGATAAATAGGTAAATGGTGGGTGAACTGGTTGATGGGCATGTGGATGGTGTGTGTGTTTGTGGATAGATGGTGTGTATTTGTATGTGTGGATGTGGATGGATGATGTGTGTGTGTATGTGTGTATGGTTGGTGTGGGGGGTGAATAGATGATGTGTATTTGTATGTGTGTATGTAGATGGATGGTGTGTGTGTGTGTGTGGATGGATGGTGTGCGTTTGTATGTGTGTATGTGGATGGATGATGTGTGTGTGTATGTGGATAGATGGTGTGTATTTGTTTGTGTGTATGTGGATGGATGGTGTGTGTGTATGTGTGTGTGTATAGATGGTGTGTATTTGTGTGTATGTGGATGGATGGTGTGTGTGNGATGGTGTGTATTTGTTTGTGTGTATGTGGATGGATGGTGTGTGTGTATGTGTGTGTGTATAGATGGTGTGTATTTGTGTGTATGTGGATGGATGGTGTGTGTGTGTGTGTGGATGGATGGTGTGCGTTTGTATATGTGTGTATATGGATGGATGATATGTGTGTGTATAGATGGTGTGTATTTGTGTGTATGTGGATGGATGGTGTGTGTGTGTGTATGTGGATAGTTGGTGTGTATTTGTTTGTGTGGATGTGGATGGATGGTGTGTGTGTGTGTGGATGTGGATGGATGGTGTGTGTGTGTGTGGATGGATGGTGTATGTGTGTGTGTATGTGGATAGATGGTGTGTATTTGTGTGTATGTGGATGGATGGTGTGTATTTGTGTGTATGTGGATGGATGGTGTGTGTGTATGTGTGTGTGTGTGTGGATAGATAGTGTGTATTTGTTTGTGTGTATGTGGATGGATGGTGTGTGTGTCTGTGGATGGATGGTGTGTGTGTGTGTATGTGGATAGATGGTGTGTATTTGTGTGTATGTGGATGGATGCGGTGTGTGTGTGTGTGTGTGTGTGTGTGTGTGTGTGTGGATGGATGGTGTGTGTTTGTATGTGTGTATGGCTGGTGGGTGTGGTGGGTGTGGATGGTGGGTGTGTAAAGGACAGGTGGGTAGGTGGACTAATAGACAATAGAAGGATGGATGAGCGTGACAGAAATGAAGTAGCCAGCGATGAGACGCGGTAGAGAGCATGTCTGTCCCTGGAGAGACTGACTGCCCTGGGGAAGCGCTGCAGGCCGGCAGCTCTCAGCAGCAGGAGGCTCCAGCCGTCCTTCGTCTTCCCGGGGTTTTAATTGTTTAAATGAAGTCTCATTAAACATTAGGAAATTTCACATTTAAAATGTTTAAAGATTTTCTTGCAGAATTGATTCCGAAACAATGATTTTGGTCCCTGGGGACACCCGCCCCCATTTCCCAGGCACCAGTGCTTTTTGTCTGATAAAACCGTAGAGAAAATGAAAGCCAGCTTCTACTTGGCTCTTCGTCAAAAGCGGGGTAACTAAGTCAGGCGTGTGGCTGAGACCTGTAATCCCAGCGTTCAGGAGGCAGGAAGATTGTGTTGGAGGACAGCCTCAAACATAATGTAGCCTGGGATACATAATGAGATCCTGACTCAAAACAGCGAAACAGCTATGTGAGGAAATGGAAACAGGGCCGACAAGAGGGCTCAGTGGGTGAGGGGCTTGCTGCCAAGCCTGACCACCTGAATTCTGTCCCCAGAACCTATGTGGAGGAGGGAACCAATTCCATACACTTGTCCTCTCTATATGCACAATGCGATGCACGGTGCTTGCTCACACACTAAATAAATACTTGTAAAAGAGAAAAGAAAACTAACAAGGGTGTGTTGTGTGTGAGTGGAGGACTCTTGGGGGCAGAGGCATGAATGGTGCGTGTTTTCCTGCTGGACCGTGGGCACTGCGGGTAACCCGGGCACAGAAGGCAAAGACACTGGAGCTGGGTGGCCAGTCAGGTTCAGCGCCTCTCTGAGCTTCCACTGCTGGTCTGTACAGGGCAATGGTGCCTGGTGTCCATCCTCACTTCACAGGCCACTGATGTGTCCCTGTGTGTGAAGCTCTCAACCAGGGCTGGCTTCTGTCCCTTAAGTGACCTGCCCAAAAGAAATACTCAATCGTGGGGGCATGTGGTGCCCTCCTATAGGGCATCTGGGAAAGTCTAGAAGCAGCTTGGGCTCTGACTAGTTCAGTGGGAAGGGCCCTTCTGCTAAACTCCCTGCTGACAGTGCATACACATGCATGCTTGCACAAACACACACATGTGCGCGCACACACACAAACACATACCTGTACAGGATGATGGAGTAAAGAGTCATCCTCACACCCCACATCCTGGTCTAGCTGTGTTGGAGCCACACAGCTCTGCAACCCTGAAGTCCCTGCAGAGAGGTGGAAGCTGCCGGGGCTGCCTGTGTGTGACAGGAGATGGCCCTCTGCCCCTGAGCCACCTGCCAGGGGATCTTCAGGTCCCAGCTCCTTCCCAGGATGCCAGGGAGGCTGTTCAAGGCCCTACACACCCTGCAAGGAACATGTCTCTAGCGCCTCCCAGTGGCCCGTACCCTGAACGACAGGCATTTCCAGCTGAAGGTGAAATGTAGGGAGACCCGGATCACTACAGCTGTTTCTCAGGTGGAAGCCTGGCAATGAGGAGTCTTAGAGTCACAGAAGACACATGGCTGGGGAATTGAGTCCTCTGTCATTCAGCAGCCTGGAGACCTTGGACAAATCCTTGACTCCTCTGAGCCTCAGCTTGCCCATCTGTAAAATGGGGATGGCTGGTTGTCAGTCTTGGTGGCCGGGTCTCCTTAAGACCACATGGTGGGTGATGTGGATCTGGTGCTGTTCCTCAGAGCCACAGCCATTGAGGTTCCATCTTGATATATTCTCAGCGATGACCCTGAACTCTGATCTTCCTGTGGCCCTCTCCCAGGTACTGAGATGACGGGCTCGAGCCGCCACAGTCAGTTTCTGTGGTGCTGGGGATCAAGCCCAAGGCTTCCTGAGTGCTAAGCAAGCTATCTACCAACGGAGCCACATCCCTAGCTGCAGACTAGAAATCATTAAGCAAAAATAAATAACTTTATTGCAAAAGTACATACAGAAGAGAGCATGAACCGTGGCCTGTGGGGTCCCATCTTTGATACATCGTGTTTAAAGCATGTTCGTTGTTAACATATGTGACACCAAAGCCCGCATTCCCTCGGCCTATGAAGAATCCTGACCGCATGTAAGGGCACACACCTGGCGTTCCAACCGTGAGGAGGCTGAGGCAGAATTAAGAATTCCAGGCCAGCTTGGGCTACATAGCAAGCACTGTCTCAAAACAAAAATGTAAACAACAGTTCCCATGGATCTGTAAGAAATATAACTGTTCACAGAACTAGAAAAATGGAGGGGGGCAGCTTCTCTAACAGAAAAGCAAGGCCTGCACATGTATTTCTAGGAGCATATGTTTCTGAATTTATTTGTTGGGGAAGGGTTATGTGCTTGCTGTGTGTGTGGGGGGGGGNATGACACTTGTGGGAATCTATTCTCTACTTCCACCATGCAGGTCCTCTGAGATTTGAACTCAAGTCGTCAGACTTAATGGTAATCTCTTTCACCCTCTGGGCCCCCTCACTGGCCCTGTACGATCATTTTAAAACTCCATCGCTAGCACACAATGAACGAGTGCTGTAGGCCAGACCGTGGGGACCATTGTCCTCCACTGGCCAGATGGAGACAAAGTAACAGAGTGGGCTGAGGCGCCACGCGGGAGGAACTAGGACCTACCTGGGCTGCTGGATTAAACGTCACTGAGTAGGTTCAACCTTGAAGAACATTTAGACAATCACTGTGGAAATTTCAAAGGCCTGTGCCCTGTGACCGACAGTGGAGCCTCTGGGAATGCATCAGAGGAAACAGGCCTCTGGCTTGAGCTCACGGGTGTTAATTGCATATTGTTTGTAACTTACAAAGCCTAGAAACACCCCCTGCTATGGCCAGGGAACCAGCGGTTCGAGGTTATGTTCAGACGTGGAATGTGTCAAGTGTGTTTTCCGGGTGCCGATCTGGACGGGGGNGGGGGGGGTCACCAAGGTGCATTGTTAAGGAGAAAAGAAAAACAGACTTGCTCAGAACAGGGTGTGGAGCCCGCTGGAGGACAGGAATCTGCTCACGTGCCTAGTGTCTACCTCCTGGCTGGCTCAGCAACAATTCCTGAGACGTGGTGGCCAACAGGGCTTGGGGGAGGGGAGCGTGGGATCCTGCGGCCCGCAGCAGCTGTGAAGAGCCCGCTACCCTTCGGCATCCAAGTCCTAACCTTCTAGTTCAGTAGAGGGAAGGAAGAGTCGTGACTGCAAAGTCACCCACCCTCCACTCTCTGTCTTGGTTTCCTATATGATGGTATTCCCCCATGTGTATTCATTTCTTAGTTGTTTTTTTTTTAAGGTTGAAAAGTTACACTCTTTCATTTATTTGTGTGTGTATGTATGTCCACACTTGTGCCCCGGCATGTCTGTGAAGGTCAGAACTGGCTCTCTCCTTCCACCATGGGATCAAGTTTGTCCAGCTTGGCAGTAATCACCTTTACCAACTAAGCCTTCTTGCCGGCCCACGAAGATTTCAATGACAAAAGAGAATAAGAACATGGAGGCAGGAAAGACCTGCCTCAAAACTCAAGTGGGCAGTCCTCCTCCTCCTTTTTCTCCTTCTCTTTCTCTTCCTCCTCCTAAGCCCAGGCTGGTTTTCAACTCCCGGTCCTCCTAGAAATTTTTAAATTAAAATAATAATTAACTTTCTTTCTTTCTTTTTTGGTTTCAGACAGGGTTTCTCTTGCATATCTCTGGCTGTCCTGGAACTCACTCTGTAGACCAGGCTGGCCTCGAATTTACTGAGATTCGCCTGCCTCTGCTAATAATAATTTTCAAGGTGCAATTAGATGATTTAAGAAAAAAAGTTTTGAAGTCTCCTGTTTTCTTGCTTAGTGTCCGTCAGAGGCGCTGTACCTCTTAAAAACAGAATAGATAGTACAAGTCTGACTCGGTCTAGGATGGAATTCTGTCTCCCACTCACCTGCTGGGACCCCTGAGGCTCCCCAACTCTCTCAGCCTCAGTTTCCCATCTATGATCCGAGGCGTGAATGTAGAAGTGCTGGATCGTGGGCAGCAATGCCTTAGGAGCAACTTGCCTGGGCGTCCGTTCGGATGACTTAGTTCAAAAAGGGTGCGGGCGGGAATCTGCGGGATGCTGGCGCTGCGCAGGGAGCCAGGGAGCGTCGCTCCACCTTCCGACCGCTGGGAGAGGGCGACACCTTGTGGGCGCGCCTGGAACTGCTCCCGGTCCTCAGCATCGCTCCACAAACGCCCACCTGTTGTTCACACGGAGCAAGGAGGAGGAGGGTCTTAGAGCGAGCACCGCATGGCCAGCGTCCCAGTGTAACCATAACACACCCAGACACCACTACGATCGCCCATCCCTCTTTGGAACAAAAGAGGGTCGCAGCCCTGCCTCCAGAAGTCGGGATGGAGCGTAATAGTCGTTCGGTTTAGTATTTCAGTTTCACGGCCAATCTTTGTGGAGGTGTTGTGAGAATTCTTTCCCTGAGGAGAGGTGAACAACGTCTACCCGCCCCTCCTAAGGTCCCAAGCACAAACCAAAACACGATTCCCAGTTTATTAGGGTTAGTTGCAGAGCATGAGGAAGGGGCTGCTGACAGGCTCATGGGTGACTCACACTGGAAGGTCTGCGCTCAACGTGGATGATGGCTTCTCTCTGGCAATGCAGATGGAGCCCCTCTCGGTTAACCTCCGCACCACCCCGCAACCCCTCCCCCCAGCACACACTCCAAATAGGGCAGAGTTGCGTTCAAATGGCTGGGGGAGGGGAGGAGCTGAGACGCTCAGGTGAGGAGCTGGTGCCTCCCTCGCCCACCCACTTCTATTGTGAATGTCAGAGGTCCACCGGACTGATAGACCAACCCGCGCAAGCGGACAAGGTGGACAAAGATCCGATGAGGACCGCACACTCCAACAGCAGGACAAGCGCCCGGCTGCCATCGCAGGCGTGTGGTAGATGGCTGTAGGAGGATTTTACTAGGTGACCTCCTTACTGGCATCGGACTTGGCTATTCCCCAGAGAGAATGTGAGCGGAACTTCTGAGCAGCATCTTCGGGAGCCACCCTTAGCTCTGACACCTGCTGTTTTCTCTCTGCAGTGGCAATGGCCTGCATCTGACCAAAGATGGGCCACACACACGGGCGGGAGATGTAACCAAAAGAAGGAACCGGCAAGTCTCATGAGNTGCAGCGACCCCAGCACTTCAGAGGCTGAAGCAGGAGCAGGAATGAGTTCAAGGACAGCCTGGGCTACATGAAACCCTGGCATGGATGGGGGCTGTCAACAAGCTGCTGAGATTCTGGGGCCTCCATTGCCCTGAGCTGATGTGCACTCTGGAAGGAAACAGTTTCCTCTAAAAGTCAGAGAGGCAGCTCAGTGATCAAGACCTCTTTCTGTTCTTCCAAAGACCCAGTGCAGTTCCCAGCACCCACTTGGCAGCTAACAACCATCTATAACTCCAGCTCCAGAACATCTGATTTTCCTCTCTGGTCTCTAAGAGCCTCTCTCTCTCTCTCTCTCTCTCT